>JAGPOW010003364.1:2569965-2590010 GCA_030014935.1 Caiman crocodilus | reverse complement strand
AAGCTGCAGGGGGGTGGGGAGGGAGGGGATTGTCATATTTTAGACTCATCTGTCATGATGGTTTCATGTGTCTTTCTGAGTGGAAGCCAAGCGGTGATAATGTAGCAGCTGCTTCATTCCAGTATAGGATGCCCCAATTTTCACTTGTTGGGACACGAGCGGACATACGCAATGGTTAGACTGGGTCAGCTGCCATGAAGTCACCCTTCCCTTTAATGGATATAACTGTTCACCTGGCCACAGCCAGACTTTCAAAAGTTCACCAAGCTGCCTGTGCATTACATACCTCGTCTGTGTGTGTAATCATCTTGATTGCACGCACGCCTGTGGTAATTGCCACTGCAGATGGCACTTGGACGCCTAAATGGCTACTTGGGCATGCAAAATGGGTCCGCGTACCACCTCGCAGTGACTGCGCAGGCAAAGTAAATGTGCGCCTTGTTCTGCTTGGAAAATGCACGTGGGCGTTTTGCACGTTGGGCCCGCAGGGGCTAAGACCAGCCGTGTGTAATGTGGCCTACGTGCAGGAGGCACGCTGTTTCTAGTCAGCGGCATCAGGGTTGCCCAAAACAAATCTGCGGCTGCCGTTTGCAGACTGTATGTGGCGATCTTGAGGAGTCCTGTGTCACTGCTGAAATATTTAAAATGCTGGGCATCTGGGGAAATGAGAAGCAGATCTGAGACAGAGAGATGACTTGACCATCATCCTTGTAGGGTCACTTTGTCCCAGCCTCTCCCTTCCTCCGCTCTCTCCAGAGGTCGCCTTCTTCCCCCAGTGCCTACAGATACCGTTCCCTGCTAACGCAAGGAAAGCAAAGAGAGTTTCCCCGCGAGTAGCGGTGCCTTTCTGCCAGCGTGCCGTCTCTTTGGGCTGTGCCGAGATTGCATTGTCTGCTTCAGAGCTTTCCCTAAACCTCGCTGGTGCTGCGATGCCGACGAGACGCAGGCAGCTGTCACCCGGAGACCACTGCGCATGGCGCTGATCACAATGTCCCACTGTTGCGTCCTCCTCCTCTGTCTGTCTGCCTCCACCTGTCACGTCTCCTCTTATACTTCAACTGCAGACACTTGGGGCAGGGCCTGTGGTCTTGTTCTACACGTGCCCAGTGCTTCTCAGAGCGCATTAAGGAGATATATTACGTAGTGACTATTTAATACTATTCACTGTTTCGTATATAAATAGTTAATAGTAAATATTTATTATTGCTAATAGTAGTTAATAGTTAGTCATATAGTTAATAAATTCAAGCCTCAGATCTTGGGAAACGTCATCCCAAGCCTCTTTCCTTCCCCGCCGCCTGGTTGCCCCGCTAACGTGCGTGCAGCATCTCTGGCCCAGTCCCCCTCCCTGGCCCTGCCCTGGTATAATAGTCTGGAAGCCAGGGTTTCTCCTTGTTGCAAGTCTCTGGAAGAATAAAAGATGCCCGATACTGCACTTATCAGGAACGGAGAGACTTCGGAAGCAGTCTATCTAAAAGTTATTATTAATATTTATTGCTGCATGGATTTAAAGATTTGGAAGAAGATAAATTCCAAACAGACACCCATTACTAAACCTACAGTGTAGCTTAAAGATAACATTTACATTCTTATGGTGTTTATATATATCTGATCCCACTCAATCTGTTCCCTGTTCAAACTTTCCGCCACCTTCTGAAGGATCAATACCTACATCAAAGGTTATGTGAAGGTGGCCACATTCTTTTAAGCTGTTTGCATAGCCCTCCGTTTACTCTGCTAACACAAGCTGGTACTTCTTCCAATAGCTCTGTTTGCCTTGTATTAGGACTGTTTGCTGAAACACCTAGCAGAATCCAATAGAGGACAGACTTTCTAAACATTTGGTCACATCTGTCAATCAATAACACCAATCGGTTTCCTGATACAAACAGCAAACTCTGCCAAACCTAATATTTGCCCAAACTTTTACTGACTCTTGCTGGTTTAAAACCGTAAAAGGCATCTGAGCGGACATTAGTGCATGCAGGTTCTTGCTAATGTTTAACTTTCGGCAAACAAAGTATAATTCCAGCAATGAAAGGAGCAAAAACAAACAGTGTAATTATTGCCCCCTTTTTATTGGAGGTAATTTGCTTAAATGTACAGCTATTATCTGTTAATATAGCAAGGGGTAATTAAAAAGGACAAACTACAGGTTGGGTTGACACAACGATGCTCATTTCAACTCTTGAACTTTGCCCCTTGCTTTTGGGACCGTGTTTATGCAGGTGAGACTGGAACAAACATTGTGATATAATCGGGCAATGGAAAACACCTGACTTCAAAAAAATGCTTTCACAGGACTTCAGGCCCGTCTGACGTGCAGATTGGAAGAGGAAACAGTATGGGTCAAATCCTTTGTGGGAGAAACCACCGGGCCACCTCATGTTGAGGTTCAGGTTGAGGTTTGGCTGGGATGATGGAGCTGGGGCTGGACTAGACGTGACCTCCTGGGGTCCCTTCAGCCCTCATTGTCTGTGATTCTGTGACAGCCAGGATGACTAGGGCTCGGTGTCTCTTTCAAAGGCTAAAAGATGCTTTAAATCCAACTGCAAAGAGGGGTGGAGAGAGGTTTGGCCCGACACCCTGTGTCTCCAGTGGGATGCAACCAAGTCCTTGCTCCAAATGCAGCGGAGCCCTCGAGAAGGCCGCTGGGCACAAAGCACAGCGTTTGAGGGCACCGGGCTGGGCATCAGTACATTGATGCGGATGAGGGAGGCCGAAAGGGAATTCACGGGACTGCTGCGCTTCCGGCGGGGGATAGGCCTACGTACGCGGATGCAAGAGGCTGGCTCTACACCGTCTTGACAAGCTGTAGCAGGCACTCCCCTATTTGACCGTACGCACTTCCTCGCCGGGAAGGAGCCAGGCAGGGGTGGCGCCGTGCTGAAGGGACGGAGGAATGAGCTTGTGCCGGAGGGTCAAGCTCGAAAGACCCACGCTCTTGTCTGGGTGCCGCTAATGGCTTGTGGCGCGGCGCTCGGCCAAGCCTCCTGCGCGACGAAGGTGGCGACAATTTTGCACCGTACAGAGGAGACGGCTCCTAATGGCTGCGAAGTACTGGGAGACCGCAGTGTTGTGGGCAGTGGCAGTAAAGAGCACTCTCTTTCCATCAAGCCCTTTGGAGTCGGTTTAACAGTCGCACCTCGTCCTCGGTAGGTGTGCGTAGCATTAATTCCCCGTGCGACCTGCTTGTTTTTACACATACCGGATGTCTTTGAGCACATCCTTTGTAGTTCAGCTCCTATTAAAGCTATTAGAGCCTCCCCCCTGCCCCCCAAATGAGTGACAGTGCCGCTTGTCTTGTTAAGGTATCTCTTTTTTGTTGGCGGTTGTTGTGAGACAAGTTTGTAACAGCGCGGTTCATGTTTAATTCATCGTGTTTTGGTGGGAGAATAACTGGGACAGATAATGATCTGCGTCGTTTTTCCTTTTCGGTAACCAAATATATCTTCCTCCTAAGTGACACAATTATTTTAAAAGCCTCTCTTTGCAGGTAAGGCGCTCTCGCGCAGGTGCATCAAACAGTCGTTTCACAGGAAAAGGCGTCTAATTGGAATCTGATGGAGAGCAGGAAATGCCTAAAGGGTGCGGGGAACAATATTTTATACAGATAACAGCTTTTTCATTGTGAAGGCACACAGCCTAACACTGCGAGCGATGTGTACTCTCATCTATAACACTTTGTTTATTATGCTGCGCTGCTAAATATTAGATAATGGCAGTGAAAGGAGGCTCTTGCATGGGAAAACAACCACTGCAGCAGAGAGGATTGCTGCCTGGCTTTAAAGGGAAATTGCCATGTAGATAATACAAATGACATTCCAAGCGCAGCATCTAATTACAGGGGGCAGTAAATCAGGATGAACTAGGGTTCGCCACCCTTGCTCATGCTGGAGTTATTCCAGAGCCATTATCTCCACATTGAGCAATAGGCTGTTCCTTCCCTGTAATTTCTCATAAATACCTTCTCTCCCACCCCTCCCTAGAGACCTCTGGCAAGATCAGCCCACACGTCCACCTTCGGCAGACCCGGCACGGAACAAAAGTCACGGCCTTGTATCGCTCTGACTCTCCGGCAGGCCTAGATAATGGGCTGAATGCCTCCCTCCCACACCTGCCCTGAATGCCGTGTTTAAATAACCGTGGGCCAGCCCACATATTTCTAACCATGCTCATACCCTCTGCTTTAAAAATGCCTGGGGTTCAGTCTGACCTCTGACCCTAGGCAGAGTCAGAGTAGACGTTCGGGCTAAGGTACGGACGTTCAACAAGCCCAAGGTGGGCTTGAGCGAAGTTATGCAGGTTTTGGTAAGTGGAGGAGTTTCGATCGGTCGCAAACAGAGCGCCCATTTGCCCTTTGGGCACAGCGGGGTGCACATCTTAGACGAGGTTCTCCCATTATTCAAATCAGTGCGTATGTGCTGGACTTCTGTTACGGGAACAGGCTGGTTTCGGATTGCTTGATCAATAAAAGCGTAACGTGTGAGCCTGGCCTAGCACTCCCGTCCCCAAACAATATAGTTTCCTCCGTTTTTCTTTTTGTTATTTTACTTTAATTTTATTCTTGGGACCCCCGCCAAGATCAGGGAGCTATAGCAGTTCCTGGCCTCTGCCCCAAAGAGCTTCCAGTTTAAGTGGGCCGGCGAGGGTCACATTGCAGATGGGTCAGAGCTGGAAACCGCACCGAGGGTCCCTGAATCCCAGTCTCGCGTCCCCCCTGCCGTGACCGCGCCGACACCGAGTATAAAGAGGCGGGGGTGAGTCCTGTTCTGCTTGTCGCTCCCATCGCTTCGAGGCCTGTTTGCACCCAGCACCACCATGGAGAAGCCAGATTTTTTCCCTTTTCTACGTGAATGCTGATCTCCCACGTCCTGGTGTCGGTCTGGCACAGCTCCAGCTGCAATGCAGCCGCTTCTAGACTCGCGCTCTTGTTAATAAGCTGGGAATTAGTCTCATCAGTATTTTAATGCTGACCAGTATTTCCACCTTTACTAATCATGTTGGATAGACAGGACTGTAGGAAACGGCATGGTGGTATTATGGCTGAGTGGCTTTGATTAAGAGGTAAATAGATACCGTAAAACATGGTGGATTTTTATCATGAAAATGACTGCCAGTAGATGCTCTAATTAGGATAGGGCTTTCTGGGGGCCTCCAATAACAGTTGTCTGCTAACAGATAGGCTGCATCTCTAGTGTTTCTGATGGAGAAAATGAGCTTGATGTGCCTGGGTTACATGTGGAATAACTTGACAAATGGCTCCTGAGTGGATAGGTCAGGATACTAGGAACCAGCTCCCCACTATCCCACCTCTGTCATTGATTTCCTCTGTGGCGTTGGACCAATCATGACAGCTCCCTATACCTCCATTTGCTGATATGTGAGACAGAAACAACGATGCCGCTGGTGTCAATGGGGCATTATGAAGAATAATTATTTTTTAAAGAGCATTGCAGTCCTTGAATAATATCCTCTCTGTTCGTCAAGCTCTGAGGCATTGCATCCGGGTGTTATAGAGTTGCTTATGAGTTTGCTAGAAAGGCCTACCACACCTGCAAGGATTAAAAACCCACAAGGCCACCCTGTATGAATCCCAGCCTACTCTGTAATCCTAGGAGACTGCTTAATTTATTTCACTGGGGTCGTTCTTGGACGCTGCAGTTGCAAAGCTAAACGTTAGATGGCAATAGCAGTATGTTAGTGAGCTCTTTGTCCATCTCAGCCTCCCTGTTTGATAGGCATTTGCAGATGATTAACATGTTAAGTACTCACTGAGTTGCAAGATTTTGGGTTTGGGGACCTGGAATGAACTATCTCCTTTGCATTTAATGGCAGATGAAAGTGTTTGCAAGTAACAGTGCCGCTGGCTGCCTTGAATCTCAGACCAAATCAATGCCCTTGTTAGATGAAAACCACTTTAACTGCAGCAAAATGCATCTTGCATTCACTTGCTGGTCACGTGGCCTCCAGGCTGAAAGGAATTGTGCTTCATGGAGGATTTTTTTTTGGTTGGCTTGAATTCAGGCTGGATTGTATTTACAAGGGTTGTAATGGCTGGAGGAACACCTTACGCTCCATTTAGGCTGTCTTAAAGGCCAGGCCACCACGGCTGAATAATTCTTCAGTATCGCAGCATTGTGTGTGAAAGATGATGACCAGCCCCGAGGCAGGCTTGGCTGGAAGGAAACGAGGGGGTGATTTCTGAGGCTGTGGCTGACATAAATGGTCACAGAGGGTCAGTAAAAGTTATTGACTGAGGAAATAGAAGGTGAAAGAGCTCATCAGGAAGACAGTCTGACCCAAATGCTGGACCAGAACCTGCCTGGAATGTGCTCACAGATTTGGAAGACTCTTGAGAGCTCATACCACGTCTGGGGGGGTCTTCATGCATCCCTGCACTTTCTGGCTTGGGCTGTTCCCAGAGGATAAGACCAGACAGTCAGAAAGCCTGAGGCTGAATTGATTCAGTCTTTGCAGGTTAGACTAAGATGCAGAGATTAAACTGAGAAACAACAGGACAGACATTCACTTTTGGTGCAGGAAATGCAGCCAACGTGCCTGCAGTGGCTCAGGCCAGAAGCTGGGGGGGGCGGGCATTACAGCACAGCTCTCTGACATGTAGTCAGCATGGGCTGTGTGTTTGCTTTCTCTTCTTGCTGCCCCACAGGTCTCTGGGATTTGCAGTCCAGAATCACAACTGCAGGAGTCTGCAGGGTCGCTCATCACTTACTCTTTCTGCTTCCAGATGCTTCTGGGATTTGTAGTCCACAGTTGCAGGCAGTAGTAAGTTTCTAGCAGGGCAGGGCAGCTCTGTACTCAGGGGAAGTGGGGTTTAGCCCCCATACTTGGCTCCAGGCCCCAATTGGGGTTTGCCTGGGGAGGGTAGTCCCTCCCCCCTCCCCAACCCCAACCCTTCTGCTCTGGAGCAAACTGAACAGCCCATCCCAGCCCAGGGCTGGAAAGCATGCTGGGATACTGGGAGAGTATGATTTAACTTGACCCAGGAAGGGGTCTGGGCCAGAAGTTTCATAAACCAGTTTGACCCGAATCAGTGAAGCCTGATACTACATTCAACCAGGTTCATCTTAAACCAGTTTTAGCCATTTTGAAACTGGTCTACGTGCACTGAACTTCTGTTCTGTTACAGGTTTAAATCAGTTTCTGATGACTTGAACCAGTTTATGTGTAACTTCTGTCCCTAGCCAGAGGGGCTGAGGAGCATTTCTAGCACTGCTGCTGATCCGCCAGCTGTAGGATTTGCATGTGGGAAAGGATGATGGGAGGTCAGTCAGTCGATCCCTTTCCACCATGCCCTACAGCAGGGGCAGGCACATGGCGGCCCACAGGCCAGATGCAGCCTGCCATGCCATTCTATCTGGCCTGCAGGGCCCTAAAAAATTTAGAAAATGTAATACTTATCTGCCCCGGTGTGTGTCATGCGGCCCTCAATGGCTTCTCAAAACTCAGTAAGCAGCCCTCTGCCCAAAATAATTGGCCACCCCTGCCCTACAGTGTTTTAGTGACCCAGGAGGTCCATGGGTGAGGTGGGGGAAAGATCTGCTTGGCCCCGAGAGGAAGAGTGGCAACTGGGCAGCTGCAGGAAGATGCTCCAGGTGAGAAGCGCTTCCAGGGACTATCAGGGTATTTGTACCCAAAAGCTTGCAAAGAAGAATTTTTCCAACTATGTGAGTTGTCTTAATAAAAGATATCAGATTCACCCACAGAACCTCGTCTGCCAGGGATTGTCAGACCGTTTAAAGGTGCCTGGGCAGAAAGGAGCTGAGAAGCTGGCTGGGGGCCCATTTTGTGCTCTCAAGTGCATTGGACTCCTCTCTTAATTAGCCAGCAGGAGTTAATATGTTGTGGGTCTTCCAGCTGCCCTAACTTCATCAACCCACGGAGCTAAGCTAGTGGAAGGAGACGGGGAGTAGCAAGGGGGGCTCGGTCAAGGTCACTGACCGTGAAAATGGCCAGCTTGCGGCTGCGATAACGGCGGTGAAGGATGCTCTCAGCAGCACACGGCAGTCCAGCCGTCTTGGGGATGTCCACGCTGGAGGTCACCAGGGAGAACAAACATGATAAGGGAAGGGAGCACTGGCTTTGACCCCTACCCCACAGCCAGGCCACCCCAGGGTGCTTCCATAGGCAGGTCTTATGTATCGACTCCTGGCTTTTGAGATCCCTAAACATCACCCTCTCCTCTTGTAACTCGTGCGGACGTTCAGCTTGAGGACTGCGTAGGTGGCAAATGCTGTCGTGGGAATCATTTGGTGTCTTAAGTAGATGCCATTTCTACGATGACTTGGTGAAGCTGGCCCCCTCGCACGGTTCATTCAAATGCAGAACGAAGCTCTGACTTCCTTGCGTGGCCTGTTCCTGATTTGATTGAAATGTAGATGCTTCCTTAGCCTGACGAGGGGTGTTTGTGCCCGAAAGCTTGCTAAGAATAACTTTTCCAACTATTTGAGTTGGTCTAATAACAGACATTGGATTCACCCAAAGAACCTTGTCTGCCTATGTCCTTGGACCAATATAGCTGCACCCAGCATCCCTGAAAAATGGCCAAGTATTTGAGTTGGTCCAAGTTTAATAAAAGATATATCGGATTTACCCAAAGAACCACGTCTGCCCATGTTCTTGGACCAACATGGCTACAACCTACACCCGCCGTCTATTTTTGACATTCCCTTTTTTTCCAGTTGGTGTTAAAACCTCCATTTACTCCACCGGGGAGACATCACCGTCCCTTTCCCTTCCCTGATGGACCGAGGAGAAAAGATTAGTGATGTCTGTGGAAAAGAAACAGCATGTCAGCATATGCCGGTTCCTTGGATGGCTCTTAAAGTCAGCCCAGCAACCCAGCGGCCCTTTGCTGTCTTCATAGCTAAACGATATAAATGCAGCTGAAATCCTGTTGAAGTGTCAGCCTCCGAGCACCTCCATGATGAGGTTGAAATCTTTACGTACGTTCAAATGGAACCCGGCTCTTGTATCCTCGGTTCAGCTCAGCCTGGAGGTAGTTTGTATCTGGACCTCAGCAGGATGGAGGAGCTCGAGCTTAAGCTCCTTGGAGGTGCTTAAGACCTGGGTAGACAAGCCTTGGCTGGGATGATGGAGCTGGGGCTGGTCCTGCTTGGAGCAGGAGGTTGGACTAGATGCGCTCTCCTGACGTCCCTTCCCACCCTCATTTGCTATGGCTTTGATTCTAGGTGCAATTAGTGTGTGTCGGCTGTGTGTTGGAAGGTGTCATCACCGATCACGCGCAAATGCACTATCAACAGGCCCTGGGGCCGTCCAATCTGTGGGAACAGGCAAGGCCTCCTCTGTGACCACGCCAGCACAGGGGAAAGACCTTGGGAAGCCAGCCACGCATTGATTTGTTCCCGGAGCCTGGATAATAACCCGGCTGCTCTGCCAGTTGCGTAAAGGGACACGGAGCAAACATGACTCATCTTGTTTTTGACAGTCGCGGCCTGGCCCGGGGCTGAGCCCGGCTGGTTTTTTGGAGCGATGCACCTGGAGATCTGATGCTCGCGACCTGCGTTGTTTTGCTCTTCCTCCCCTGCCCCTTCCCTGTCTCGGGGGAATAGGTTTGTTCGTGTCACGAAGCTGGATGCGGCGTTGTGCAATCACGGCCGTACGTGGGTTGCATCGCAGGACTGCGGTGAGCGACGGCACTTCTCAGGGGTGATACTCTGAGCAGCTGCGGGATGACCGCTGAGTATAAGCACCGGGGCGCCTTCAGCAACACAAACCTAATCGGAGAGAGCGACCCCGCTGAAGTCAAGTGCAAGCTTTCATTGCGTCGAGGGCAGCCGGTATTTCATGCCAGGCATCGTTTGTGCTCTGTTGTGGTTTCCAGCCATGTCCCAAAGCACCGCGGTGAGCTGAAGGTCAGGGACCTTCAACCATCAAAGGTCTAGGAGCCGGTTTTGGAGCGGGGAAGCGTGTCCGAGGAGGAAAGAGAGATGCTGAACAGCGCAGAGAAAAGGACGTACTTGGCGTCTCTCCTCTCATGAGAAGGAGCCGTTGCCTTTCTCTCCTGCCTCATTTAATTAGAGGCTTCCTCTCTCATTAGTGACTCTCTCTGGGATGGGTGGGTAAACAAAGCCGATGATGGAAGTAAAGTGAGCGCGAAGAGCTAGTATTGCGTGAGCCACGTTGTGGACCAGCCGAGTCCAACATCTACCAGCCGAGTCAAAGGCGTTTTGCTGTCGATACCCAAGGAAGTAGAATAGCTATAGCTTTTCCCATGATCTGCCCTAAACACTTCTTAGCCTTTTGGCTAAGATCAAGCGTAGGAGAAGGTGTACAGCCTGTCTGCTGAGATCATTATTCATAGCTTCCTAGAGTTCAAGGCCAGAATTAGACCATCTAGTCTGACCTCCTGGCCTGGTTTTATGCATTTTCTTTGACATACCACGCTCAAAACCCACCTGTGTGCGCTGTAAAAGAATGATACGTTATAATGGAGCTAGTGGCTGTGGGTAGTTACTGGAGCAAACGCCTGATTTGCCTTGTATTGAATGCCGGAAAGCAAGGAGCTCTTCAGACCGCAGCTGGTTGAATGACCAGTAACAACGTTTGCAAGAGATTTTAGGAGGAAAAAAATGAATGCTTCGGATTTGAACCTGGCAAACTTTAACCTGCTCCATGGCTAGCTGAACAAACCTGAAAAGTTGTCAACAATTATTTCCCTCTTTCCTTTGAAGGGGAAATCGAAGTTAAAAATGCATAATTTGATAGTTTTGGGGCCAAGCGTCTTTAGGGGATGGAATAGAAAATGGTTTTCCTATTCCCTGAGAAGTCCTTGAGATTGCAGGTTTTTTCCCCCATCCCAAATCAGTAATCACAGATTTCCCTGATTTATACATTATTTCTACAAAACTGATTGGTTCAATCAAAATATGTATATTCAGTGTCGACCTTTTAATTTTTTGAGCCTAAAATTTTGGACGGAAGAATTATTTAAAATGGCAAAACAGATGATGTGGCTACAGACGCCGTTGTGCCACAGCTGGTAGGCCGGCCTTCTCCTACGCTGGTGCATATAAGCAGAGCCAAATGGCGGTAGCGGTTTGGCTTGGGTCGAAAGATGCAGTGGTTGAGTCCAGCCGGTACGGCAGTGGGCAGATACGGCAGTTAAATCAGGACAGCTGATACGCAGCGGTGAGTGGCAGGTCCTTTGTCCTCTTTTAAAACAGATTAAAGCTACATCTGTCTAGATCCTCAGGGTGGTTATTATTCCCGCACCATCTCGAGGAACCCAGCCGTCGTGCGCAGCAGAACAAAGACTTTGCCTGACCATTGCAATCAACTCCGACTGGTGGGGAAGAGGTGGAACATAGGAAGCGAGGAGATAATATTGTTTAGGATGTGGTCTCAAGCGGGGACCTTGGCATGCCCGTCACCTACCCGTGGTTAAGGATTTTGTGAGCACCACAAGAGTTTCTGAGAGTTTTTGCAGAAGGCTTTGAAACTGTCTGATGAGATTGACGTGCAGGTGTTGCTGGGGAATTCCCGGGAGAACGGTCCAAAGGCTGAACAGGTGGAAGATGGATGTCATCGGAGGCTGATGAGAGACAGGAGCCGGCCTTGCGGTACTGGATGGTTGGGTATGCAGAGGGTCTTGAAGCTTGCTTGGTGCGACGGAGAAGGAAGGACCAGGGGGACGACTCGAAGAAAGGGTGGTGAGATGGTTCGGTCCTTATAGCAGCCTTCGCAATGGCTAGGAGCAAGGCAGGATTGTGTTTGCTAAGGCCAGAGGAAGAGACGAGCCATCAACAGCGGTGAGCGGAGAGTTGTAGCTACGCGGATAGGAGGAAAAGCTTGTGTATTAATGTCAAGCGGAAAGCGTCGACAAGGTTTCTGCAGGGCTTGTGAGTGATATTGCTTTATCGAGCTGCAGCTGTCTCCTGAAGGCCTGGGCGTGATGCCTGCCGGCATTGGATGGGAGTTGTCATTGGCGAAAAGGCTTGGGTTTTGGTTGGAGACATACCCAAGAGATGGTGTTTGCATGTGGATGGAGGACACAGGTAGGGCGCAGGTTTAAGGTGTAAGACGTTTTCCACCTGGACTAAAACTCTTGTGACGTCTGCCCTGGCAGACATCTGGATGGCCGCTTCTGGCTTTCAGTTTAGTCCAGGAGCAAGACCGCACGGCTGGGCTCGTACTCAGAGACCTGGACCGTGCCCCTCTCCCAGACTGAAGCTCCTATACCTACACAGGAGAGACTTCAGCAGGGGCAGACTTTAATCATCAGCACTGCGAGGAGGCATTAGGCGACTTGGGATAGCTCCCGAAATTCGCCTGCCCTGTGGGTTTGGCTAGGGGCGTCTGGCAGTAGCCTGGACCCGTGCGCGTAGATTAGCAGAAGCTTAATTCAGAAACCTGCCACAATGGATTTCATCTCCCTCCAGCTAACGGTGTTGCCTGGAGCTAAATTTTTCTTGACACTAGATCTGGCTGGTGGGATGTCTCTAGGTTATTGTGGATGACAGAGATAGGCATGCAGCTGCTTTCATCACACTCTTTGAGGCTTTCTCGAGCATACGGACATGCTCTTTCGGCCTATATAATGCTCAGGCAACCTTCTGGGGACTGGTGTACAAGATCCTGACTGATTTTTCAAATTCTGTACCTAAACGGGGGGAGTTTTAAAACTTTTAGACCGACCTGAACTTTGCAAATTCTGTGCACGCCCTTGGATGACGTGCCCCTTCGCGGCGCCGGATTCAAAGAAAAGAGTGCCGCTGTCCGAAGAGAGGCTGTTTGCTTCCTTGAAGGAGTCGAACCTGAAAATAAAATGCAGGGATCTGAATGTGCAAGGCTAGCCGCCTGAATGGAAAGGCGGGGCGGTGGCACGGTCCCCTTCTTCAGGAGCCTGCTCAGTTGAGGCCCCGAAAAGGGAGTCCAGTCATTGCACGGAGAATACCTTAAAGGAGTTGGAGGGTTTTCTGATTGCTTGTTGATGATTTGTGAACGGTTTTTCAGGAGCACCGGGGTCAGCTCAGGATCAAAGCCCCGATCCACCCTGTCTTGGTCCGTGTTCAGTAGTGCCCGAGAGGCCAAGCGGTACCCGGCCGGAGTCTGCATGGCAGCCCGGCACTTAAATAACAGCAGGGGAGAAAAGCAACTGCGGTCTGAGACTTGGAGCCGTTTCGAGCCCTCGGTTTGATACCAAAACCCGCTCTGAGGAGCTTGTCTGGGGCTCTGGAGCGGCACAGAACGGCTGTCCGCACCGGGGCACGCCTGCCGGAGCGTGCCCCCAACGTGGGGCCGGAGCCGGTGTCGTGTCGGAGGCGGGCGCCGGTTTTCTAGGGTCAGAGCAGTCAGGTAGTTGGCGAGCAGACACACGTGCCTGCCAACCGCGTATTATATACGCTGAGAAGCCAGTCTTGCTGGGAGCTGTTTGCAATGAGATGACTACCTCCAAACTTTTCAATTACTGTATTTATGTATTGATTTATTTTTTAATTTTTCCAATTGGTTGCTAGGTTCCAGCTTTATTGTTCTCGCAGATTAGCAGTCCTGCTTGTGCTTCCCCCGCTTTTGCCTTTGAGCTTTGGCACAGAAGCGGACGCTGAGTGCTTTGGATTTCGACTTTATGGGCCCATTAGCAGTAATCAGGTCCCGGAAGAATCGGCATCGCCTCTATCGATGGATGCGATTTGCTGAACGAGTGTCTGAGGAGCTGCGCCACGTAGATGCGAGGCAGCAGGACAATCAGGCATCCCTGCGGTCCTGTGTTACCGTGAAGCACAGTCGCAGACTCTCATATAACATGGTTTGTTCTGTCTGGGAAGCGGAGAAAGCTGGAAGGTCGGAAATGTGGTAGCGTTATTGTTATGTCCCCGCTTCGCCGTTAGATAATGAGGCTCCCGGGTGAGTCGAGGCGACAGAACAAGACAAGGCAGAGAGGACAGGCGAGGCCCAGGTTTGTGTCTTCAGCTACCGCAGTCGGTGAAGCCGCGATTGTGTCAGCGATACGAGTGCCAAACTTGCTCTTCCGCCTGAAGACCTCGAGACTTGTCGGTAAACGCCAACACCGGCAAACGTCGCCTTAGTCTGGCAAAGTTTTGTGACTGGACGGATAGTTTGGAGGCTCGTAGGAAGAGGCAGCATCGTCGGCATCAGCCGGGAGCCATTCTAGAAAACCATTCACGCGGTCGTTAGCATTTCCTAGTGACAGCGAACGTGCTCGATGAATCCACCGCGGTCGCACCACGCTCTTGGTAACGTTAGGCTGAGGGCAGCTGAGAAAGGGCCTTTGAAAGCAGCGTGTCGCATCAATCAGGTGCCATCAGCGGAAAGCCGTGCAAGGACGGGACTTCACGGGGTCACCTGGTCCAACCCAGCACCTGCGGCAGGACAGGTCCGGTGTCCCGTACTGGTGATTGGACCTGAAGTCCTCTGCCGTTCTCAGACGAATGCTCATCTCCGATGCTAACACCTGAGCGCTTGGCTATGGGCACGGGAACGGGGTCTCGGAGCATCCGCTTGGGTCGCTGCATTGACTGACCAGGCGATTACCTTGCGTGGCCGTGTTGCACGCTGACACGGTGCACTGGAGGAGTAGCTTATGGCCTGATTTGTCTCGGGCGCGCCAGGTACCTCTGCTTCTCGCCAAACAAGATGGGCAAGGATGAGCACTTGGACCACTGGGAAATCAGGCTGCTACCGTGGACCCTACGGGGAAGTCTAACCAGCCTGGTCGAACCCGTGAGAAATGCACCCTCTGGCCCCCGCGCTGACGCCGCGGCGCAGCTCCCTGCCCTCCGACGAGCCGGCCACGTGGCTCCCTCGGTAGCATCCAGAACGGACGGGAAGAGCGAGCTGGCAGCACTGTGATTAGGCTGGAGAACAAGATCCCCCTGAAGCTTTAAAGTGACTCAAGGAGAAGTGCCGCGCGTGAGAATAAACCCTCTCTCTGCTGGCGGCGTTTCGAGCATCCTCCCTCCAGGGCCCGGCCGTGGGAAGACGCGGCGCGGCTGCAGGCAAACATCAGAGACGTCCGGAGGCAAAACCTGCCTCAGGTGATGGCAGGTTCCTCGGCTCTTTGCAAGCCTTGTCCTCAGCAGCAGCTGCTACTGATCGGGCTTGTTCTTTTTATGGGCCGAGCAATGCCGTCCCGTTGGCAACAACCTGGCACCGGAGCGTGCCGGCTGGTCTGCTGGCTTGTGGGTTGCCCGCCCTTGTGCCCCCGGTGCAATAATTCAAGGATGCTTTGCTGACGACGCTGTCGGAGGCCTTCAGGAAAGCCTGTTGGTCTTGTGAAAGTGCCGTAGGAGAGGAATAGAAAAAAAGAAACCCGGCCGGATGCACGCTTGCCAGCGCGAGCTGCCTGCCATCTGGCTGACGCGCGGTCTGGTTTTGGACACCGGTGCCTGCAGTTGTCCCCCCCCCACTAAGCACTTTACAAAGAAATAATATATCTTTTTTCCCATTTTAGTTTTTTTACGCTCTGTCTTTCCAGTCCAGCAGATAGGGAAAGGGGAGCAAGGGCCAGGCTCTGTGATCCTCTGTTGCAAAAAGAGGCCTCTTTAGGAAGCAGATGCCTTGGGGAATAAAGGATCGAGCACCACGCAGCGCGGAGGGGGCGGGCAGGCCTGGCCCTAAACCGTGGGGCGGATGGTCCTTGCATGGGGTCTTCTCTAAAGCGACTGCAGCGGGAGGGTCAGGACAAAGGTCTCTGGCGAGGAAGCGCCAAGCTAGAGGCACACAGACAGCCAGGCGTACAGCCGCGCGTGCCCAGGAGCTCCTCTGGGAATATGGATGGGAACGAGCTCATTTACACTAAATGCCTTCACTTGGATTTACTGTTATTTGTCCCCTGACTGCTTTGGATGTCTGTCCCCGGAGCATCTGGATACACAGCTGGAGGGATGGAGACCCGCGGGTGGAAGCCAGAGCCGTAGGCGTGAGGGGGCTTGCCCCCCACCTGCCCCATCCTCCGCGCTCCTCCCACGCAGCCCCGGCTGGCTGCTCTCAGAGGCCAGGCTTGCACTGGCTGGGCAGCAGGCCTGGCCCGTCATGGCTATTCCTCTGGGCCGGGTTAAAAGTCAGACCCCTGGTCGGACGCAGGGCTCGCGCGGCCCTTGCGCCTGCCTCCCTGCACTCCTCCATAAAGCACCTGCGAGCCGATGCGTCGCCTTGTGCTCCGGAGATCAGTAACCCGGATCCCTCCTGCAGAGGAGAGGTCGCTTTACATGCAGACCAAGCCTATAGGAGAGGGGCCTGCAGGGATGATCTGCAGCAGCCCTTCACGGCTCCTCGCTGCCCGTGCCTGCAGGGATGCTACAAACCGACGGGCTTGCCAGTGACGCCTCTGCACCCCGGTCAAGCCTTTGGCCTCCACTGGGGATAAGGGAGCAACCCTGGGGATAAGGGAGCAACCTCACTGATGAACTTCCACGCCTGGGCAGGGCATGCTTGACCCTGTCCTTGCCAGGCCCCACCATTGCCAGGGCACGGATGAGCCCTTTGGTGTCAGGGCACCTCGTCTGGAATAGACCGCCGCCGGAGGTGGTTCGAGCACTTCCTTTGAACCCCTTCAAGAGACATTTGCCTGGGATCCTACGACCCCAGCTGGCTTCCTGCCCCTGGGGCGGGGGGCTGGACTCAAAGATCTTCCGAGGTCCCTCCCAGCCCAAATGTCTGTGACATCTATTAAATCCTCCTTTGAGCACTGCCTGCATTTGGCCTTCACCCGGAGAAATGGGTTTTGCAATGCCCCAAGAAGACCGGGTATGCGAGCAACCTCTGCTGCTCACGGGGTCTGTACAGGAGGGAACATCGCCCTACGCCGAGGACCTGTGCGCGCGCAGAATGGAGTTTGGGCTAAAAGCGTATGCGTGGATTTAATTTGTTGTCGTAGCTTTCACGCACGAAGATGCAGAAAATGGAGTTAAGGGAAGTCCCCCACGCGTTGTTTTATCTAAACGAGCCCGTATGTCAAGCAGATCGTAGAAACGCGGGGCTGGAAGGGACCTTGAAAGGTCGTCGAGTCCAAGCCCCCCCGCTCTGGGCGGGAATACTGCAGATATCAAATAATCCCACTGAGGCATCTGTCCACTCTCCTCTTGAAGACGTCCAAGGTTGGGACCGCACCACCTCCTTGGGAAGTCTAGTCCAGACCGGCAAAGTCTCGGAGGCCACGTGGCGCGTTTCACATCTTCCAGGGTATATGGAAGTGATGCCCAGGCATGTGGAGTAGCTCTCTCGTGGGCAACGGTGAGCCCTGCAGTGCCCCAGTTCCCAGGGTCCTGCTGACACCCCCTCTCCGATACCCACTTGCAAATCGCTTGGATTTGTTACCAGCACGGGGGGCTCGGGGATGGGTCACTCGGAGCAGTGCCCTGAGCTTCCCCGGAGCCCGCACCACCGTAAGGCGACACACCTGCCCCTGCCCCAGGTGAGGCAGGGGAACCACACCGGCCAATGTCCCGCTGTTTCGTAGTTTTTAGGGGCTGGAAGGGACTTTACAGATCACTGGAAGATTGCACTGGCCATTAAAATACACTGGAGACATCCAAGGACATCCCCCACAGTCTGCACCATTTGGACCATAGGGTGAAATCCCTCCCTGACCCCAAACACGGTATCGGTCTGACCCCAAGAAGGGGGACAAGACCCTTTAGCCAGGCATATCCATGTTAAAGTCCCAGCCGGAGCACTGGTACACCCCCAGCAAAATCCCCAGCCCTGGCTGCAGTCAAGGCTCAATGCCTCTGAGTGCTGCCCCTTTGCCCCCCAGAAGAGGAAGCAGCAGGAGTGGGGGGGAAATCCCTTCCAGCCCCGTGTGGCAAAGCCCAGAAGTCTTGGAAATACCCAGGGGCATTACAGCACCTAGATCATCCCCAAGCAGGGGCCGTCCAACCTCTTCCTGAACCCCCCCCCTAGGATGGAGAGCCTACACCTTCCCCATTTCAACACTTCTCTGGTAGCGAAGAAGCAGAGCTGTTTATCAGCCCTGGAGGGGGCTCAGCTGGGCTGCCCCTGCACCCTGCAGGTATGGCACCCCTGCCCTGGCAGTGCAGCACATCTGGAGCTGCGTGCATTTAGCCAGCAGCTCTTTTCTGGGGGAGCTGAATTGCGTTTTGCAGGATGGAGGCGTCCACATTGGCTGCAGCGATCGAGAGAGGAGAGAGCAGCACGCTAATTCCTCTCCCCTTCATTCCTGCTCGGCCTCCAAGGTACAAATTAGACGGGCAGATGTAGCATCTGGGAAGTTTTCCAGACTCATTTTTAAGAACCTCAGGCTCTCGGCGCTGGCTGTACTAGGCAGCGCTCAGTCTGTCATCGTGCTACCGACGGCTTTCACGACGCGCTCTGAGCCAGCGACCCCGGGGGGGCTGCCCTCGATGGACTGAGCTGGTCCCAGTCCTGCGTCCCAGTCCTGTCCCCGTTCCTGGGCCGGGCACGGTGGCTTGGATGCTGCTCTGAGTGGAAGAGGAAAGTCCAGAGCAAGCCTTCTGCTAGCAACGTGAGGGCACCCCTCGGAGAAGCCTTGGCCAGCACGACGCGTCCCCGTTTGCGCTCCGCGCGGCTCGCGGCTCCCCTTTGCCGGCATTAGCCGATATTTAATACCGCTTAAAAACCCGGTTGTGAAGTCGTGCTTGGGAAGGAGCTGGAGTGAAAGCTTAAGAGACGAACAGCCTTGCCCACGGGGAAGCGTGGCCTGGGCTACGTGCCGTCAACGTGGAGATGGGAAGCAGGCAGCCGTTTCCACGGGCTCGCCGACCCTGCCGGGGCTGTCTGCGGAGGTGCCAGGACCGCCCGTGGTTTCACTGTGGTTGCCTTACCAAGGGCTTTAATAGAGATCCAAGGGTTGCAAGGCGCGGGATGGACTTTCGGGGGCCTCGATGGGCTGTGGCCTCTCTTGGCTGACCAGCCAGGACGGCGAAAGGCGCTTGCGGTCAGGTCCGTGCAGAAGCAAGCTGCGCTGAGATGAGCCCTGTAATCCCACAGTTTATTAAAAAACACTGGAGAGCCCCCAAATTAAAACATTTCATGTATTTTCACGCACACAATCCTCGTCTTTGTGGCAGGAATGAGACAGGCAGGGACCAGAGGCATCAACACAGGGATTTCCTTTTCTTTCCTGCCTTTGGCAAAAATTCCAACATTGATTTAATGTTTGTAAAGCAGCATGGGCTCCAGAGATGAAAGGTGCAATGTAAGCACAAAGTATAATTGAGAGCTGCTACAAGGGGGCTCTGCAGACATGCGTGTATAATAGTAATAAGGGGCTATCTGTCATTTGGCGGGCCTGGGGCCTAGGCAGAACCATTAAAGTCTAGTTCTTTAGTCTGTGTGTCATTTTCTTGGAAAAGCTCAGAAATTCTAGTCCAGAGTTTGGCCCTGTCTTGCCAGCCTGTACTTACCCCCCTCAGCTTCACCAGCCATCATCTCAAAGGCCAGGCGCGGACCCACAGTACCACGGAAACTGATCCTAATGGGCAGGGGGCTCTACTAGAGTCAGTATGTTTTAAACTCCAGGATACCCATAGGCTCAAAGACAATGAGGAAGGGGAAGGGAAGGGACCTCGGGAGGTCACATCTAGTCCAGCCCCTGCTCCAAGCAGGACCAGCCCAACCACACCATCCCAGCCAAGGCTGGGTCTTAGAAACCTCCAAGGGTGGAGATGCCAACACCTCTCTGGAGAAACTGCCCCAGTGCTTTACTACCCTCCTAAGGAGAAATTTTTTTTCCCTAAACTTCCTTTGCTGCAACTTGAGACCATTGCTCCTAAAACCATGCCTGGTCTGTGCAGAACAGACAAGGGTGGGGATGATGTTGAAGTCTCAGCAGGGCCTTTTTGAACCGAGGTATTGTTGGTTATCCACGTATTTGGTTTTATTGGAACCTGCCTGGTTCTTCTCTAGTCTGCTCCCAAGCTGGCTTCCCTCCAGACCACTGGGGAGGCAGGTCCCCCTATGCAACACCAAACTGTGGGCTGAGGTGGGGACACCAGAGGAGAGGGAGAGGCTGCAGCGGGATCTGGGCCGGCTGCAGGAGTGGGCAGACAGGAACAGGATGG
>JAGPOW010003364.1:2550429-2569865 GCA_030014935.1 Caiman crocodilus | reverse complement strand
CCCTGGCACTCGTTCCTGCCATTGGCGGGGGGTCAGACTAGATGGCCTGCTCTAGGCCCCTTCTGACCCTAGTTACTATGAAACTATGAAACTATGTGTATGTATCCTGCTAGGAAGAGCAAATCTCTGCTAGGGTCTCCTTGGTGTGCAAGGGGAAATCATTACCTCTCCTCCGTTAGCAACTCCCAGGTGAAATGCCGACGGTCTGACAAATGCAGTGTGAGCAGGGTCACGCACACACGCTGACTGCAACGGGGCTCTGCACCTCGCCGCCAGCATTTGCTCTGCCTGTGGCTTTTGCACATGGCTTCTTCACTAATAAAGTTGCATAGACATGCTTCCATAGGAGTGGACGCTTGGGTGTCCAAAATCATGCATCCTGCTCGTCAGAGGGCAGATGAATGGTGTCTCTGCTCATTGGTGAGATGCGTCTCGGTCTGTCGCCGAAGTATCATCATTCGGATGTCCTTAATTATCTGCACCGAGCCCCTCTCTCCACTTTTCCTTCGCATGGTGCAGGAAGTTGACTGTACAAATCAATGCAGGAGAAGGTAACGTGACTTGAAAATCGTGTTCAAAACCCTTGCATGAGCAACCCTAAAGGCTGGAGCTGCGCTTTAGCAAGATGTCCCAGAGTTCAGAGTCTCGCTCGACGCCGGGTTTGAACAAGCCGGGCCTTAGGGCCTCACGAAACTCGGGAGGTTATGAGACCATGTCGGGCACGTGTGCTCCTGTCAAAAACATGAATGTCCCAAATTAAACCTGGGAGGGGGTAGAGGTGTAAGCTTGGGAGTCTTGTCTCCTCTGGGGAGGGTGTGGGTGAGCGTGCGTGCATTGCAAGGGGGCTGCGATTCATCATAATCCGATACCTCGGTCTGACAACTGAACACGTAGAAAAGAAAGGTCACGAGAGATGCAATCGTAGGCCTCCAGGGTGCAAATAGTCATATCTAGAGCAGTGCAACCTCTGACAAGGTCCCCACCCAAACACCTCCCTTTCCTAATTTAGACAACTTTGCAAACCCAATGGAAGAGCAGCCTTGCCCTCCCTGCCCTCTCCCCCCACCCCCGTGTCACAGTGCACGCGTGTGCAAGCGGCGTGTCTTTGGAGGAAGACGAGCCCTCTTGCCTTCTGGGTGAAGGCCATGCCTGGGCAGCTCACCAGCCTGAAACCCGTGCAACTCCCCTGCCCCGGTGTGAGTGCGTGTGCGAGGGGCTGAACTTCACTCGGCGTGCGTGAAGCTGCGAACACAGGTGCTCGTGTGTCTGGCGGTGATGATTCAGCCAAAGCAAACAGATCATTTATGCCTCGCTTCCCTTCCCAGCATAGCAGTCGACTAATGAGAGCTCGCTCTTCGTCTCGTTATTTTGCAGTCATTTGCGATATGAAACATGTTTGCCTCTTTTATATTTATAGATGTGGTTGGTTCTCAAGTGCTTCCTCTTTTCTTTCTTTTTTTTTTTTCCTCCTTCTTCCTTGGTTTTTTGTTGGTTTGTTTTTTTTTGTTCACATACATAGAAGAAGGGAGATAAGAGGCTTTTTCCCTTTTAGTCCCTGGGAAAAAAAAATAACAAAAAACCTTGCAGTCTGCAGGTGATAATAGCAGGAGCGGGGATACAACCATCATAGCGACAGCTGGCCCTGCGAAGGTGTTTGCTCAGTCTGCGAGAAGGGCTTAGCTCAGAGGGGGACACCTGTAGTTGAACGGGATGTAATCTGCATCTGTTAGAGCACAAAAAGTCTGTGGTTGTTGCCAGTTTATAGGCCTCAGCGTGGCTTTACAGTCAGAGGGAGTGAGACGTCTCCCAGTTTCTCCTCCTTTCTGTCCTCGTACCTATTACATGGGGGACTTTGGGGAACTCGTGCTTGTTGCCCTACTTGATTTGCTGGGGAATAATCCAGGCCTAAGGGAGCACAAGGCAGTGCTGTGCCTGTTCGTATCCCCTTTTCATGGGTAGGGAAGAGAGGTCCATGGAAACCAAGTCATTTGAACCCAGCAAAGCCACATCAGAGCCCAGAACTAAACCTTGATTTAGCCCCTGTCCTGTGTTATAACCACCGGACGTCTTTCTTACTGACCCCATGACATTATCCCGCACCAGAAAGTGTAGATGCCCTCATGCCCCCGAAAAACATACCTGGAGAAAGCATCCAGCTTCCGCAGCCGCGGCAGGCGTAGTTTGTTCCTTCCTCACCCTTCTCCACCTTGCTAGCGCTGTATGGGATTGATGCTTATGGCCCTCCATCAACGAGCTCTTAACGAGCAATCCCCAGCTCCGGTCAGTCAGATTCAAGGTGAGACTCTGGAGAGCGTTGAGTATTCCCCGTACCATCTCTCGCAGAAATCCAACATCGCCTCAAACGTGCCAGCACAGCCTTCGGGTGCCTAAGAAAATGGTTTTTGAAGCTCACCGTGTCAGATCCAAAACCGAGCTCGTGGCTCATCAAGCAGTCGTGATCCCCACCTCGGTGACCATAGTGGAGACGTGGCCAACATGCAGGAGACATCTCAAGTCATTGGGGAAGTACCACGAACGCCGCCGGTGGAAGATCCTCCGAGTCCAGTGGGGAGACGGATGCACCAACATCGGTGTCCTCTCGCAAGCAAACACCGTGAGCATCGAGGTGATGATTATCCAGCATCAACTTTGCTGGGCCGGCCATGTCATCCGGTTGTTTGACTTCAGTCTCCTGAAGCAGGATTTATTCACCCAGTTCGGCCCAGGCGTACGCTCAAGCAGAGGGCATAGGAAGTGCTTCAAGGACATCCTCAAGGCCAACTTGGAAAAAATGCAGCATCGGCATCAACTCGTGGGAGGCGATTGCCCAGGACCGCCCCAAAGGAAGGAAGAGTCTGCTGCAAGGATTTTAGTACTTCGAAACCTTGCGATGACGACAGGAGCTGGAAAAGCAGGAGTGGCAGAAACAGTCGTGGACTGAACCAGGAAGCTCCAGCCACCCACCCCGCGTGGAAACGTATGTCTGCGCTGCAACAGAGCCTGTTGGTCCCAGATAGGCCTCATCGGCCATCTTCGGACCTGCCGTCATGGGAGACGATCGCCCTCGACCGCGAGGTACTGCCGATGACAAGTGTTGCACCCCTTGCAAAAAGATTGCAGTCCTCTGCGTTCCCAGCGTACCCAGCTGGCAGCTCAGGACCATGGGGAAGCCGGAAGAGAGCCAAGACCGGAGCGGGGGTACAGCAACATTTCCAAAAGCAAAAGGTTGCGGTGTTTTCCTCTTTCAAGAACAACTTCAAGGTGTTTCTTTCATGAGAGCAGGTGGCAGAAAAGGCACTGGAGATGCTAGAGAGTGTTTTAAAGGCTCAAGGGGCCAAAGAGTTTCTGCAAGGAGTGGGGACCCTTCAGTGCCTCTCTGGCTGGCCGCTTCTCCTTCTGCCTCTCGTGCGCTGAAACGGGGCCTTGCAGTCGCCGCTATGATGCTGTTCCCCATCTCATTTGTCTGCAGAAATGTATCTGAGCTCTCTCCGGCCGCGTGCCGCAGGACAGGGACAAGCCTCTCCGCTTGGGGGATGTTTTTTCAAAACCATTGGATCCAATCCCTTCCGACAAGAAGGTACGCACGTGGCATTTGTGTTCACAGAAACAGCAAGAAATGGGGATACCTGCTCTTGAGTCAGTGCTCTGCTTAATGTCTGGAAATGCCTTTCAAACCAAAGCGAAGGATTGGGTTTCTGACGATGGATAATACATCCCTGTCATTTTTCTGCTGGAAGAAGGCAGGGGCAAACAATGCCATCCCTGAAAGTGCAAAGTGGATGTTCAATTTTTTTGCTGCCTTGTGTCAGCCTAAAACACCAAACCACGAAGTCAGCTGCCACTGGGTTTAGACTCTACGATGTCTGATGGGGAAGAAAGAAAGCAATGTGTTGCGTGAGAGAGAAACTCAAGCTACATTCAGCACTGGCACTTCCCGCCTCACTCGGCTCTTTCCCCTCAAGCCCATGAGATGGCCTTCAAAATCAGGAGACTTTAAAAAAATAAATAAATGTGGTCATCATTTCCTTTGCCTCCTTTGTCCAAGCCCTTCATATTTTCAAACTTTTCTGCACAGCTGAGAGGAATAGGTGCTTACTTTTCTAAAAGCACAAGAGCATAGATTTTTATATAAGCACATAACTCAAGTATCTGGTACTTTAAAATAAAATCAAATATTATGAGAGTTGCAATGAAACGGATGAGCAGCACACCCGTGTCGGATGGAGAAGGGGGAATAATACAACCCCCTTGAATGAATTGATGGGCAATACTGTGGCAGAAAAAGGGGATTAATGCATGACACTTCTTCCCATTTAGCGAGCAAGCTATGTATAATACGTAAGGGACTGAAATGCCAAGGTCAATGTGGCATTGCTCCCTCTACAATGGGGGTTGAATGGAAGGAGAGTTTATCGTCAACTGATGCAACTAAAATCTGTGTTTAACCGAAAAGAAGACATCTACTTACGCTTGGCCTATAGCTACCTTTCTTTCTTTCTTTTGTGCCATCCCTTAGCATTAGAGCCAGCCTGGAGTTTCCCATCAGAATGATTTTTTTCCAACAGTAAACTACTGTTTCTGCTCAAATTAAAGCAATTTATTCAGGAAAACTTTACTGAAGGGTTTCATTTCAGGTCAGGTCAGAATTAGAATCTGTCATTTTATGGCTCTGACCTGGAACTTTTCATTCCCCGTCACTTCAGCGGAGCAATAAACTGCATTTCCTTGCCTGATAGGGGGTGAGGTTCAAGCCCCCGACCTCTCCCATGGCCTGAGCGTCATGGGTAACTTCATCTCCCGCAGGGCAAGGCAGGTTTTCTCTGCCCGAATTGTGCAGTGCATTGTGGGGGTTGCATAACTCTAGGCGCACCATGGGAAATGTAGTCTGGTCATGAAGCCTGGCTCACTGCGGGGGGGATAGTGGCCCCCTGACTCCTGAATTCCAGTCCTATAGTGAATATTACAACATGTTGCACCGCTGGACTTCCTCTGCAGGATGGCCATTTTGAATTTTGGCTTGGCTTTATACAATGCTTTGCAATTCTACTGACCTGAAGGACTCAAATAAACTTGTAAACTTGCATCTTTGTTCCTGGTTATGTATTTTTGTTTTAACAGGAAGAAAGCAGATTAATTTAGACACATGATAAGAAGTGACTGCTCTTTTCATTTGTCTAAGGCTGCTATGTACATATGTATAGTTTGTATAAGCTTCTTGGAGGTAAACAACAAGGCCATCAGGCTGGTTTTGGAATCTGAAAGGAAGCTAAAATGTGTCTGTCGAGGCAGTCTGGAAATGAAAAGTATATTAAGTACACTTATCTAAGAAAGAGCATGGTAAGTCGATATGTTTTCCTTGCAAAGACACTGCTGCAGCCTTGCTTCTTAGCTAGTGGAGCACTGATCTGATTTACTGCATCTTTGGATCTATTTGTGTTTGTGTCTTTAGACTAGCATGGCTAACCATGGGCGCGCGCACATGAGATGTGTTAATGCACATTAGCCTAAGTTAATGTGCCTTATGGGCACAAGTCTACACATGCATACCCTTAATGCACATTAACTTAGGCTAATCGTGCCTAAATTTGATAACCGCAAAATTTAGGCTTGATTAATTAAAGCACATTAATGCATGTGTAGACGCAGTCCAAGACTGACTTTAGTGTTGAGTCTGCCCAGCCACTAGGGACCAGCCAGGGTCCAGCCCCTGGGCTCCTGGTTGGTCACCTCTCCTGGCTTCAACTTGGGAGTAAAGTTAGCCCCAAGCGCTGGCAGCCATGTGGCCGGAGGCTGGAGCTCCCCGCCAGTGGCCACAGGGGCCCATGGCAGGTCTAACTTGAGTCCCAAGTCCCTGCACGTGTAGACACCTGCCAAAAATCGCTTAATGCGCATTAAATTTAGTCAAGCTTATTCACACATGTAGATGTACCCTATGCCTCTTTAGAGTAGGAGGCCATATGAAAATCCCAGTGTGAGCTGAAATCTGGGGACAATCCACTCCTGACTCCTTGTGCTTTGCAAAGGGCTCCCCCGTCCTTTTCCATCTGACCCAAAGCTCCGTGACGAGTGCCTCTTCCTAGACTGTGACTTTGTGGCTAAGAAGAGAAAGCGTAGCATGCTTTAAAACAGTGCCAATCCCTTTTCTCTCTAAACTCTGAAGGTTTGCCTTCCAGTTTTTCCAGCCAACCCTTCCAACTTTTCGTCACCCCTCTTGGTTTACATGCTGTAGCACTGATACGATTCTCCTTCTCTTTCTGGGTAGGGTGAGGCATTGGGATAGTGCTTATGTGGTTGACTTTGGATTTTATGAGGATAGTGTTCACTCAACGCTGCCAGAAACAAAACAGTTTCTGAACCCCACCCAGAGATGACAAGCAGAAATGTAACCTTTCTGTTGCTCCATCTCCTAGTGTTTGCTTTGCATGAGTACACAATAACACTATAACCTTGGATTGTTTGAACTAGCCCGGAGTGTCACTGGGAGCATTATATTCAACAGTTGTACTTGACTGAATAAGCAGACGGTTTTTTTTCCCTTGTCATAATGGCACTATCCCACGAAAGGGTGATGGATTGCTTTTCCTCTTGCGCATGCTGTTATCGCTGTGCTGTTCTAATGCTAGTCAAACATTATTGTGAATAGCCAAACTCAATAGCAGCAGTGTTAGGCTGGAAAGTCAATATTAGCTGAGCAAACAAAGCAAATAAAGAGTTGCTATTTGCGTAGCTATGAGTATTTGTGTGCTCTGCTGCTGAACAGGCTACTTCGAAATAATAATAATAATAATAATAATAAAAAAAAGCCTTGGTTTCTTCAAGTCCATGAAGGTTTTTATTTGGGATAAAGAGGGCGGATTTTTTTTTAATTTCACATTTGCTCCCTTAAAAACCCAGCTTTAGCTGCTAGCAGCACAGGAGAGTCCTGACTGCCCCCGGAGGTTAGCTCTCCCTGGGTACGTCTACATGTGCTATTAATTTGAAGTGGGCTTACTATACAGTAAAAGTACTGCACAGTAAGCCTACTGGGGAACATGTCTATACATGCTCCCTCTTGGGAGTAGATTTGCTCCCACCCTGCTCTGCCCCACTTCCGCAGCCAGGGGGAGCTCCAGGCTGGCAGGGAGCACAGGGCCGGCCGGGTGAGCTGTGCCAGCTGCTGCTCCCGTATTTACAGGTAGTAGTAAACCGTGCAGGAGACTAATCTACTGCACAGTAGCTCCTGCACACCATTACCTAGTGACGCTTTAATGAGCAGTAGATTAGTCTACTCTGCAGTAAAGCATCTCATGTAGACACACCCCCTGGGTAGCAAAACTGCTTTGAGAGGCGCGAGATGGCTCCTTTGGGTGCCTCCATTGATAGCTGGCACTGTCCAGTTGACAGACTCTTACTACCAAGGGGCTGGCATGGGGATCTTCCAGAGCAGCTGTAGAGCAATGGGATTTTAAGTTACCTGTTAAAAACCAGCTTCTTTTCTCGAAGGGTAGCTGGGGTCTTATCCTTCTGTCTCCGGAGATAGGTGGTTTCCCTTCGCTTCTCCCATGAGGATCCTCCACTGCCCTCTTGAGATCAGCTCTGAGCATGCGTGCGTGTGGGTGTACACATGTGCATATGCACACGTGGCCTGGGGGGGAAGTTAAGCTCTGATTGAATTTGCATTTTACAGTCTCTCGTTAAGTTTCTGCTAGTTTCCAAGGTTCATGGCGTGACCTTCTAAATGACACATGCCTATTTATAACAAGCTGCTTGTGGCTGACTGCCACTTGAAGAAGAGCTGGGAAGGGAAACCAATAGTTAGTGCCTTCATTAATATTGTATTGCTCAATGTATGCATCCAAAGTGCGTGCTAAGGAGAGAGGCGATGCATCCTGTCTGGGTCTGTACCTTGTTCCTTCTGTGAAATGTTGTTAAATATGAAGACGGGACCCCACTCGCTGGGTCTGACACAGGCAGTATGGAGGCATCGAGATTATGACCTCCTTCCTCGGGGGCCTTGCAGAGACACCTGGTTCAGAGTTTGCTTCTCATCCCGAGAGACTGCTCCCTTTCCAGCTGCTGATTGAAGTGGCCCTGTTGGGCTCTGGAGGGTACAGGACATTACAGTTTGAGTTTGGGTAGCGTATTGCATGTAAACTCCATCCCAGGATGCTTCGCAGAGCTAAATAATACAGCTAGTGGGTTAAATAATTAATTCCAAAGGAGGAGAGTAGCCGGGAGGTACAGCTAGGGACAAAATATAGACAGCATTTTCGGCTGAGATTTGACATGAGATGGAGAGAGAGAGGGAGAGGCAGGGTTGGCTCTTCTCTATTGAAGGTGGCGCAAAGAAGGAGGCTCTTCACATGGCCAGCGGCCACATTGTGTGCAAGGACAGAGAGGACTATTTCTAGAGCGGCTATAGAAATAAGGACAGGTGGCAAACAGCAAGTAGGGTAGATTTGCACCTTATAGACTGACTAAATCAGAGGGGGTACTTCAGCACAAGCGTTCATGAGCTCAAGCTCACTTCATCAGATGCGGTGAACGGATAAAGCAGCGTATCAACCAGTGAGTGATATGAATACAAAAGGCTGGCAGGGAGGCAGTGCCGGGAGAAGCAAGCAATAAACCCACAGGAACAAAAGGGTCACCTTTTGTGGGGCAAAATCCCTAGTTTTGGTTTAGACCGTATTTATTTAACACAGTCCGGCCTGTGGATGATCTCTTGTTCTGCAATTTCCCGTTCAAGTCAGTCTTTAAAGCTTTGCCGCCTATGCACACGCAGCCTGCGGTCAGTGATGGTCTGTCCAGGGTGGTTAAAGTGTCCTGCCCCATGCCTTTCTGGAGCTGATGTCAGATGTAAGAGGTGATGAGATCCGGGTCTGTTATCACTGGCGGTAAGGAAGCTCACTGCCCGGCCTGGGGAAGCGTTGATGGAGCTGTGCTGGGTAGCACGGAGGTGGGTCCTAGAAGATGGCCTGCCAAAGTAAACCAGGAAGGGGTGAGATTTCTGCAGCCTGAAAGCTTTCCCTCCTTGCTGGCGCTGCTGGGGCCGTTTCCAGGAACTTTGCAGCAAAAGCGCTTTTCGGGTTGCCAAGCCGAATGCGGTACATCAGCACAGCTGAGTGGGGAACGCGGCTGAAAATGTTGGAGAGTGAATTGTGCTTGCTGTGACACGCTTTTGCAAGGCGAGTCAAATTGCCCGTGTAATCAGCTGCACGGACTCTTGCGGCTGGAAGAGCGGAGAGGGAGGGCCACGGCGTGGAGGGAAGAGAAGTCGTGCCCACAGCTCTGCCGACTGCGGTATCCGGGCTGCTGGAGGTGGGCTGAGTGTACTTGGGAGAAGAGCGGGGGAAAGGAGGCACCGGGCCTGTTGCACAGCGAGTCCAGGATAGGAAGAATGGCTCTTTTCTCAGACAGGAGCCAGGAAGGGTTCCCTAGACGCCCCCTCCAGAGAAGCAAACCCAAGTACAGCAACTGTGATGTCAGTGGTTGACACTGTGCAGAAGGCTGGCTGCTATAGGAAAGTTGGCGTGTGTGTGTGTGTGTGTGTGCGTGCGTGCATGTGTGTGCATGCGTGCCCCCAAACTGACTGTGGCAGGGCATGAGGATCTGGGTGTCCACCTCTGTCCCACTTTGGCAGGGACTTTTCTGGCCTCTTAAGATGTTGCCCCTTAGAAGTAGGGAAACATTACCCCCATTTCACAGGCAGGGAAACTGAGGCATGGAGTAGCCAAAATGACCCACTGCAGGTGATGTGAGGAGTGAGCCCATGTCTCCTGCCTCCTGGCCTGGTGCCTTCCCTGCGTGACTATCCTGCCTCGCTCCCCACAACGGCAGGCTGCAAGCAGCCAGCCCTGAGAGGCTCTGGGCCGCGGCGGTGGCTGCCGTGCCTGAGCAAGGCTGTAGCAGGAACCCGTGACCTCGGGCAACGTGCTTCTACCCTGCCCTCCCCGCAGGGAGCAGGCGGAGGACCGTCGGCTGCTCTTCGGCTGCTGCCATGCACGGGACTCAGAGCAAGGCGTGGAGGTCCACGCGCCTGTCACCTCCAGACTGCAAATCCCTGGATCAGGAGCTGAATGTGCAAACAGCACGCGGGCTCCAGCTGGCACCGCACGGGCTGGTCTCGGCCTCGGCTGCCATGGGCACATCAGGCCTGTGCTTCTCTCCCTCGCCTGTGCCAGGGTGAGGCTTTGGTCCTAATCTTCAAAGCAATTAATGGATCAAGCCCATGCAACATTAAAGAGTGAGTTTTGGGCTGTGAATGGCTGTGACAGCTGCACTCCTCCGGGATGATGCCCATCACGCCGTCTGTGATGAGTCACGTCGGCGCCGGGGACAGCATGTTCCCTGTCCAGGGGAATGGTGCCGGAGCAGTCTTCCAGAGGACATACGGGGCATGTCTACATGTGTGGTTCGATGCACATTAAAGTGTCACTGAAAACAAGCGCTATTTAGTGACTGCACACTAAACATCACTTAAAAAACCGTGTTCTTTGGTTAATGTGCATGAAGCTAGGCTAATATGTATTTTCCTTCAGGGTCTAATCAGCTGTGAGACATTCCTCTTGCAAAAGCTGTTTGCAGCTGACGGGCGTGTCTACACGTGCATTAATGCATTTTAGTTAATACGCATTAAATCTAGCACCTCCATTGTGAGGTACTAAGGAAAGGTGCATTAGCCTGTCTTAATGCACATTAAGTAAAAAGCACAGTTTTAAAGTGGCGCTTAATGAGCCTATTTTAATGCGCATTAAATGAATGGCACAATATTTCAGTGACACTTTAATGCGCATTAAAATAGGCTAATGCAAGTGCATGTGTAGATGCTCTTGCATTAGCAAGTCCTGCTTGTATTGCTTCCCCCCCGCTTAACGCTGCAGGGAAAAAGGAAAAGGAAGGACCCTCGAAATGGCGACGGGAGCAAAGAGCCCCACAGGCAGCTCCCGCCTCGGCCAGTCTGTTGCTGCTTTTAGGAGAGATTTGCAAGCCATGGTGAGAGGTGGCTTCATGCTTCACTTCTGGGTCGGACCCTTGCAGGGCGCGGGCAGCAGCGGGTAGGACCAAACCTCCGGGGAGGCGGCCCAGGCAAACCTGAAAGGGTTTTCCAGTCCCGCAGCCAGCACAGCTGAAGAAATTAGCCTGGAAGTTTGATCTCTCACGATGCAGCTAAACAGCAGCCCAGGTGTGTGCGTTTGCCACCGGTGTCCGTGGGCATCTGGTCTTTGACTTGTTGCTTTGGCAGTGTGCTGTGCCCAGCCCCCGTTCTGACAACAGTTGTTGCGTGGCTGTGTGTACAGATGGTGCAGGTGTTCGAGTGTTGCACGCAGGTTGGTGGGTGTGTGCAATGACACCCCCGTGCCAGATGCAGTCGTTCCACCCTACAATTTAGGCTCTGCGCTTCCTCGGTGCTTTCGAAAATGCAACACGAATAAATAAATAAATAAAAAGCTTGCTGCTAAATTCCGCTCTGTGAGTCTCAATATCATGAAGCACATTTCCTGTACAATTATAGCCATGGCTAATGCCATTTGGAATAATTAAATTCACGTGACAAATGTAGTCGCATTAATTTTATTTATCTTGAGTGGGTTAACGGGGACTAGCGGTGGAAAAAGTAATTATTTTGTTTCTAGGGCACTGGGATTGCTGATTTGGAAACCTCTCTGCGACACATTCCTTAAACGTGGAATAGCAGCATGCGAAATGCGTGAGGAGGTAGCATGGTGCATAAAAATGAACATAATTTCTGAAAAATGGAATTAATGAGGCAATGAGACTGTTTTAATGAGCGCGAGCTTTGCAGTAAATGTCACTGTGCCAATGTCTTTATTGTAAATTATAATGGGCGTTTTGGAAAACACCGGCTTGGTGTAAAGCGAAGGGAAGGCGTTGGGATGAGGTGAGCTGTACCCGCAAAAGGAGAGACAAGCTGTTGCGCCATCAGGGCTGTGTCTTTCCTTATTCCACGGTGCACATCAGCCTGCGTTGAAACACCACTGGAGGAGTTTACAGCGAAGCCGCCTGGAAGACGTGTTTTCCCGGGCTCTCCTCTGTGGGGTTCAGCATCCAGCCTCCGCCTGTGAGCACTCGCACACCTACGCAGCCCTGGAAAAAGCTGAGCGCCAGCACGTGTGCTGGAGGGTGGGTTCCTTCCCCATGGCACGTGCCCCTGCTCCCCAGCAGATAGCGATCCAACGTCTGCGGCTGTTCAGCTCCCGGGTGATGCCCTCAGTGAGAAGATGCGAGTGGATTCTGATCTTTCTTCACGGGAATTAGTTTTTTTTTGGATTGCGAGCGGGCCGACGAGCCCTATCACGCACACAAGCTCAAGGAGGCGTGGGGCTGGCAGACAGAGAACAGAGAGAGGATGCTCCCTGCCCCGGAGAGCTCACAACACATGCACCTGTGTCCGTGGGTCCCGTATTCAACGGGCCGTGCTGAAGCACACGCTACCCGAGTAACCGTGGGCTTTTGGCTCCCTCCGTGCCAACAACTCTCCCCGGCGCTCCTTGTCCTTGCTTCGTTCAGTCCTATGTTAGAAATGTGCAAGCCGTTTGGGGCAGAAACTCAGTTTCTGCCTCTTCTCTGAAGAGCTCAGCCTTTCCGGGGAGGCCCCAAAAGTGAAGCTAATAGCTTGCACTTGCAAGAGCTGTTGGGGACAAAGTGAAGGTGCCCAGGCCTTCTCGTTCCCAAAGCAAAGTCCTGTCCTTCCTCCACGTGCTGCCCTGTTCAGGGAAGAACGTATTCTTGCAGTGTGCTCTGAAGGGAATAGAAACTTGGCTCTGGCAGGGCGAAGTGTGGGATCTGAGATCCCAGCTGAGAACATGTGCACTTGAGCACTTGGCTGTCTACCACCATCCCAGCGTTGCGTGGTGAGTCTCCGGAGCCATCGAGGTGCTTCTGGGTCAAAGCCGTGGCTGGAAGCGAGCCAGAGGCTCCATCACGTGTTGGGCCATGATGCATGGAGAAAGTTGGAAGCATATCGCAGCCCCCCCAACAGGGACTTGCAGCTTTGCTTGACCCTCACATGGTCTATGCAAGTGCAAGGCTGGAGAGCAATGCTGGCTCCACATCTGTCTACCGGCCAAGGAGGCTTTTCCTCTGGGCAGAGGGCAGCCGTGCATCAGGACAGTGCTGGTTGGCTATGGAGCTAGCGCACAGACACTGGCCTTACTCCGCGGAGGACCCCATCGTGCAACGTGCAGAGACCTCTGGATTCCTTTAAGAGTCAACTGGACGTTCATCTTGCTGGGACCCAGCGACCCCAGCTGACTTCCTGCCCTTGGGTCGGGGGCTGGACTCGATGATCTTCCACGGTCCCTTCCAGTCCGAACGTCTATGAAGCCTATGAAACCCATGACCCAAGGGCACTCTATTCAAAATGGAGGAAGGCTTTCTCCCATCTGTATCCAACCATCTTTGGGCCTGGGGGGTATCGACTGTCTTTGTGTTGCTACCGACTGGGCATGAAAGAGCAATGCCCTTGTGGAATAATGTATTTTTTGCCTGTGTTGCACCAAACTTCATCATTTTCTTGGAGGTATTTTGTGGGCTCTCCAGCCCAGCGTTTTGGCCGTTGCGTTGGAAGGAGCTGCCGGGTTGGTGGAGAGGCAGGTGTTGGGGCTGGTTTGATGTGGGCAGAGAATAAACAGGCCTGTTGGGCTTACCCGAGTTTACCCAGTAGGTGGACCCCTTGAACAAACAACCTGTGTCAATGTTGTGTTTCCGCCCATGACCCAGCCTTCACTGGAGCCTGTTGAGAAGAGAGACTATTTGGTCTGAAGTAAGCTTTGGCCCACAAAACCTTGGGCACGCTCTCTCTCTCTATATATATATTTAAGTTCATTAGGAGTAAATTCCGTGGCGTGTACAGGTGCCGTGTGTGTGTATATATGTTTAGGGGGGTGTGTGTATGCATAGGTAAGTATGTGTCTGCATATATATGTATGTATGTGCGCGTGTGTGTGCATATATATCTACTTTGGCTAGTCTATAAGATACAATTCTACCTTGTGCATATTTAAAAGGACGCCAATTTGGCACACACGTATTGCACAGGTCACCGTGTGATTTCAGCCGACTTTGTTTGGATCGAAACCACATGGAACTGTTTAATTTCCCTCATTAAATAAATCGGATGGATGAGTGACAAGGCAAACAGCAGCTCCGCGCTGTGCCGGCCCGCCAGCGGTCCCATTCCCATGGAATGAAGCAGCCGCGGGATTGGGTCCCATGTGCTCGTATGAGTCAGGTGTCAGCAGGATAATGAATGCCTTAAACTGATTCAGCATCGGATATTGTTGCAGAGCAATTACAGGGCCAGGCTGATTCTGGTGCCAGTAACCACAGGCAAAAACTTTTTCCTTTGTAGTTGTATTTCTGAGCCTCAGGTAGTGGGTGTGTTTGCAGCGGGCCACCTCCGTGGAGCACACTTGGGTTTACGATGGAGCACACCTCTCGGGGGGAATTTTGTGCACGTGTGACAGTCAGCAGGTGACATGGGAAAAAGGGGGTTGTTGCTTTTTTTTTCCCTATTAAAAATTGCAACCACCTCTTCAGCGGCCAGGTGCCCAAGTTGTCATTAAGAGCACTGCAGGGCTGCAACAAGTAATCAGTGCAATTAGCATCTTGGCCACAAAAGGCAGAGGAAGCCCGGGCATATGGCAGAGGTACTGGACTGGGACTCAGGAGACGAGGGTTCAGGGTCTACCTTTGCCACAGACTTCCTGGGTGATCTTGGGCAAGTCATTTACACCATCCATACAGGCCAGGCTTAAGCAGGTGTATAGATCCAGCGCTGCTCAGTGATGCACGCACACATTTGCCTAAGCTCCTTTGCGTAGTTAAATGTCGAGTCCTCTGCTGAGTGTGGATGCTTTTCAGACCCGGTGTTTCCATCTGCGGGTTGTCATTCTTCCCATGTACGTGGGTCCGTCCTCTCCCCGGGTGCCGGGTGCTGTGAGGACAGATGTGCTAATGCCCACGAGGCCATTGGACACTTCTTAGATGAGCATCACCACAACAGCTGCGTCTCCAAAGCGGCATTTCTGCTTGTGATTTTGACGTCTAGTCAAGCCCCCAGTGTTGGATGTTGCTGTTTCCCCCAAAACATGCTTCAGCAGATGGATCGAAAACTGTGATCTTGCCCTTCACTACGAGCACCGCGAGGACCCTGCGGGCAAGGGCTCGTTCTTACCTCAATCCAGCCTAGGTTGGGCGTTTTGATTTGGTTTGGCACTTGCCTCGGCTGCTGTTTGAGCAGCGACTCACTGAGCGCGTAGCCGTCGGAGCAAAGCAGCCTCAACAGCTCCTCGGCTTTCCTCGCCCGTGGTTTCCCCGAGCACCCTTCTGCCCAGTTCTTTGTCCAGGTTATTCAGACACGCCATTTAAAACGTTAATTATAACAACATGCCATCTTTGGCTCTTCCCAGGCACCTCTAGCCAACAGGAAGAACGCAAAAAACATTTGGTCTGCTAACTAATCCAATACATCCATATCATTAATCCGTAAATTGCCTTCAAGGGCATTCTAGGTTAGAGCAGGCCCTTCTTGATGCTATCTTAGATGTTGACATCAAAATGTTCTCAGCGCAGCCTGTGCCCCAGGGCTTTTACCCCTGTCGGAGCGATATGATCTGCACCTGCCTGGTGCTTTCCTAGTCTGTTTGAACCATCGGGGTATGGAGGGCGGGTGCTTCGCTGGGAAGGGTGTTGTTCTCATGGGGTTTCCAGCCAAGTCCCGATTGCACGGTGAAGTGTTCTGGATCTGAAATCATCTGCACGTGGGTGTTGGGCTACATGCACTGTCACGGTGATGGGACTGATTGAACCCCCATCCCCTTCCTGGTTCCTGGCTGCACCCCCTTGGTGTGGAAGCAGATGCTATGTGTCTTAGTCTGAACCTCAGGCTATAATGTCCCACAGGTAAGTCATGCTTACCTGCAGTTCTTCTCTTCTCTTAACATCTAAGATGCCATCAAGAGGGACCTGCTATAACCTTCCTTTTGGGTGCTTTTGGCCAGTGGCGGATGGAGAAATCCATCCACCGTCTTAAACCAAATGCAGTTCGGTGTTCATGCTAGGAATATGAAATGGGCTCAAAACCAAGCGGTGTGCTCTGTGCACGCCTATCGTGCACGAAGCCCTGCCATCTCCTTGCTGTTTGCAGACGCCCCTTTCTGTGCAGGTGGCCTGGAAAGCTGCTCAGGAGAAACTTGCCACCCTGAGAGAGATCGAGGGATTTTGGATCTGCTGCTCTGCCATCCCAGCACCGGCTAAACAAGCTTTGACAACTGCTTCCACACCTCCTGTTAAGCTGAACCAACACAGCTGTACAATAAATGGCCCAGTATCCAGGTCACATACAGGACTCATAACTCATTACAGAGCAGCCTCATGTCCATCACATGCTCCTCTTAATATATGCCTTCACCACGGATCATCAGTTTCTCATTAAAGATGAGAAATAGGAGTCTGAGAAGAAAAACTGCTGGTTCTCTATATGCTCTTTAGGACAGAGGCAATTATTGCAATTAATTATTCCAATTATTGCCAATTAATGCCAAATGGAAAGGATGGCCAGCCTGGGTACTCTGTCTGCTTGACTTTCAGGGCAAAGGAAGGAGAGTGTGCCTGCCTGTGCTATGCCAATCATGACCTTGAGCCACTCTTGGGCTGTGTTAATTTAGCAGGCTTGCTAATTAAGCCACAACTTATTAATGGCCGAGTATAAGCTTTGAAGAGAGCTGGATTTTCAGGCTATGATGGACAGTTCCTTTTATTAAATGCTGTTGTCTTGAGTTCGCGTCACGGTGGAGCTCCATATCGTGTGCATGTAAATGAATGCTTCGGTGAGTGGTCGGGGCCAAGAAGAGGGTTGGTGGCGGTACAAGGATCCCATCACGAAGTGATGAAGTACGAGTGGCAGTTTTGGGGGCAGGGACAAGCCGAAACTCCTCCGTTTTGGGAGTGGAAGAGGAGGGAACATAAATTGCACTCAGCGTGGAGAGGGGTGAGCAGGCTTGCAGACATCAGCCAAGACCTACGCTCTCCACTGCTGTCCCTTTGCAAGCGGGATGCGGTGTCTCATGGTGCCAACCTGTTTCAATCGTTTTGGATTCAACCCTTTGCAAAGAGAGGGAGCCGTTTGAACGCCTGGGGGGGAAGCTTTGCCTTGGATTGGAGAAAGCCTCTCAGCTTGTCCGATCCAAAATGCTCGCAGTTTGGAGCCCTTGCTGTATAGACACCTGCATGGCCTTGCCTGCCTGAATGCAAGAGGGCTGCCACGAGTCCCCGTGAATGCTTTGGAACGTGGATTGAAAAAAAAAACAGTACCAAAACCCGTGTTTTTGGGTTTTTTTCATCTGAAAATGGAGCTTTTGTGTATTGAAGAGGGATGGAATGACCTTGCTCCTTGGAGGAGTGAACTTACAAAGGCAAAGAAGGGTTTGTGGCTCTCTCTGGACTGTGCATAAGCCAGTGCCACGTGCCAAAGGGCCACGTCTCTTCCAAGCACCCAGTGGAGGTAGCTGAAAAGTGAAGAGCTTTTGCCCGGGTGCACTGGAGCTTTTGCTGGGGTGCATTACATTATTATAATATATATAATGGAACGGAGATTTCCTTCAGCCTCTGCTGAGCGCGGTGAGCTGCAAGGCCCTTCCTGCTGGCTGTGCCGAGGCAACATGCTTATTTTTGGGGTGCCTGCATCCTCCCAGCTGGCTTTAGAAAGCTGAAGGCGAGATCCCCGGGGTCAGTGGAGCTCTGCTGATTTATGTCAAAGGCTGGAAGGGACGTCCAGAGGCCACTGAGTCCAACTCCCTGCCTGAAGCAGGATTAGGCCTGTCCAACCGTCCCAGACAAATCCATCATCTAAACCCTATGTCAGCCGAGGGTAGGGCGCAGCTGATAAGGAGTCCACCAAGGCTGAGCAAGCGTGCATTGCTTCTGTCATTGTCTTCCCTTGCTTGTTGGGGCATAACCTCCCTCTTCATTCTCCTGAAGAAACTAGGGAAGTGAATGGACTTGTCTTCTTGACCTGGGAGGCTCGCTTGTACTCAAGCCCAAGAACATTGTGTTCAGAGCCGGCTCCTCGTGCCAGCCTCTGGGAGGAGGTGGACCTCCAGGCTCTGCCTGAACAGCAGTCCCTCTGTCTTACACGTCTTACACAACCCACTTTGTTTTTGCAGCTGATTGACTTGCGTCTGATTGGGCTGCGTGGAAAGCATGCCTTTCTCCCAGAGCTATTTGGCGGGGCAGATGACATGCATTTAAGATAGTGCTGGTAGCAAGCTTTCTGGCCTGCTCAGGAGTGTGCAGACAAAACCAAATTTCCAGTTTATGCCAATGCAATTGTGTTTGTGTTTGCATGACCCGGGATTTCCCACCACTTTAAAGCCTATTTAGTGCCGTACGCTAACACTGCTCAGAGAGCTTTTAGTGTGTGCCGCTTTCACGCTACGCTGCTCTTCTTTGCCACCGCTTGCATCATTTTTGTTGTTTGCTTTTTTGTCTCTCCAAGGTAATCGTGGCCCATGATCGCTGGCCAGTGGTTGTAGGAAGAGGCTGCACCTCAATTTCTAATAACTAAGCATATAACCTTCTAATACAGTGTAGGGGTGGTGGTTGTAGGACATTGCCAGCCAAAGTCCTTTGGGTAAATCCAATATCTTCTATTAGACCAACTAAAATATTTGGAAAAATTCTTCTTTGCAAACTTTCAGGTACAAATGCCCTCTTCAGATGATCCCGCTGCCTGAAGAAAGGTGTTTGTTTGTATTTGAAAGTTTGCAAAGAAGAATTTTTTCAACCATTTTAGTTGGTCTAATAAACAATATCAGATTTACCCAAAGAGCCTTGTCTGCCTAATACAGTGCAGTGTATTTTGAACTGTCTTCACCTGTTTAGTGAGTCTTCTGATGCCTCCGTTTTGGAGAGATCTGTCAAAAAGTTTCTGCAGGTTTTCCTGTAGGATGTGTGCTGTCAATCTGTTGCTATGGGAATTCTCTGGAAATACACACCTGCTTCTCCTTAGTCTTTGGAAGGATCAATAAAGAAAGCTGGTTCTTGAATTCCAGCTGGGGTGTAGGAAGATCGCTTCTGGGATGGGCATGAAGTCTCATCCATCAGCACTGGGTTACTGTCCTGAGACCAGGTCAGAATTCATAGAGTCACAGATGTTAGGGTCGGAAGGGACCTCAATGGATCACCGAGTCCGACCCCCTGCATAGGCAGGAAAGAGTGCTGGGTCTAGATGACCCCAGCTAGGTGAATATCCAACCTCCTCTTGAAGACCCCCAGGGTAGGGGAGAGCACCACCTCCCTTGGGAGCCCGGTCCAGACCTTGGTCACTCTGACTTTGAAGAAGTTCTTCCTAATGTCCAGTCTAAATCTGCTCTCTGCTAGCTTGTGGCCATTATTTCTTGTAACCCCCGGGGGCGCCTTGGTGAATAAAACCT
>JAGPOW010003364.1:2506963-2550329 GCA_030014935.1 Caiman crocodilus | reverse complement strand
CCCAGTCTCTCCTCGTAGGGCTTGGTCTGCAAGCCCTTAACCATCCGAGTGGCCCTTCTCTGGACCCTCTCCAGGTTATCCACATCCCTCTTGAAGTGCAGCACCCAGAAGTGCACGCAGTACTCCACCTGCGGTCTGACCAGCGCCCGATAGAGGGGAAGTATCACCTCCTTGGGTCTGTTCATCATGTATCTGCTGGTGCACGATAAAGTGCCATTGGCTTTTCTGATGGCTTCATCACACTGCCGACTCCTGTTCATCTTGGAGTCCACTAGGACTTGGAGATCCCTCTCCACTTCCGTGCCACCCAGCAGGTCATTCTCTAGGCAGTCGGTGTGCTGGACATTTCTCCTCCCTAGGTGCAGCACTTTGCATTTCTCCTTGTTGAATTGCACCCTGTTGTTTTCTGCCCACTTGTCCAACCTGTCGAGGTCTGCTCGTAGTTGTTCCCTGCCCTCCAGCATGTCCACTTCTCCCCATAGCTTTGTGTCATCCGCAAACTTGGACAGAGTACACTTCACTCCCTCATCCAAGTCGCTGATGAAGACACTGAAGAGTATCGGTCCCAGGACCGAGCCCTGCGGGAACTCATCATTCACAAGGCTTGTGCCAAGGCTGCCACTTTGCACGCTGCCTTTCCTAAGCAGAAGTGTTTTTGGGAGGCTTGAGTGTTCAGGGATCATATGGAGTCGACATCTTGTAGGCATTTTGCCAAACCCATCGTAGCTTTCTGGAAAACCCTCCTGCCTTTCAGGCCCTCATTGTTGCAACCGAAACAAGAAAGTTGTCATGGTTTTTCTCATCGACAGAAGCACCAACTTCCAGATAACTAAAGGGGACATTCCCGGTGTTTCCCCTCCATGTCTAATCCCCACCAGAAATGTGCCCAGCAAAATCTTCCTGCGAACTGAAGAGCACTGCGCTGCCCAAAGAGGGTGAAGTTCACAACCGCGGCTGAGAGACGGAGCGAACAATGCCAGTCCTGAGCGACTCAGAAAACAGCCCCTTGGAAAGGCGGCGGAAGGGAGCCGGCAGTTCCAGGCTGGTGGCTTGGTTGCACAGAAAATAAATCCCATAAATGTGCCGCAGGTAATTGTGGTCATATCTACTTCCAGAAAGGCTTCTTTGTCACTGGACGAGATAAGAAGCTTGCCCCCGCACTTGTGGGGATATTTAAGCTGCTGGTTTAACCACTCCGGGCATTACGAACTTTTTTTACTTCTGTCAAACCTAGTATCGGATTCCAAAATCGAGGGCCGGTCGTGAAAGCCAAAGCTGCTACAGATCCCGCGGTGCTCCCAGTGCAATGCAGCGCTGCGAAGCTTGCCCTCCTCAGGCTTCAGCCCTGCCCCAGGCCTGCCGGAGCGAGTCTTGACAATGGGTGCATCTACACGAGACACTTACTGCGCATTAGCCTAATAACACTGCCCAGTAGCGCATCACAGCACAAACCGTGCTAATAGCCTATTGCACAGCGTCATTAGGCTGATGCGCGGGAAGCGTCACTAAAAAACCATGCACCGTCGCTCTAGATAGTGCGCATTTAGTTAGGACTTTATTAAGTGAGTACTAAATTAAGTGTGCAGTATCTAAGGTGCAGTAATGAACATGTAGATGTGCCCACAGCATCTTACAGGCACAAGGGTCTGCCTGCTTGTCGGGGGCCTAGGATTTTAAAAGGAGGTGGTAGAAAAGGAACCCGAAGCAAACTGGTGCCAGCAGGCCGGCATCCTTGCTCGTCAGCGACCTGAGCTACCGCAACGGCCGGGGACTCGGGGAAATCTCCCACCGAGGTCACTGCATTTCCCATTTGCTTCTCTCTCCTTAAGGGCCTCCCCTGGAGCGCGGTGTCCAGTTTGGGGCCCTGCACTTCAAGACGGATGTGGACAAATGGGAAAGAGTCCAGTGGAGTGTGGCAAAAATAATTAGAGGCCTGAGAAGCAAGATTCGAGGAGAGGCTCAATGACGCAGGGTTGTTTAGTCGGGAGGAGAGAAGACTGAGGGGGGTATTTGAGAGCAGCCATCAGATTCCTCAAGGATGATGATAATGGGGAGGGAGATCTGGTTTTCTCTGTGGCCACACAGGACAGGACTAAAAGCAATGGTCTCAAGCTGCAGCAGGGGAAATGTAGGTTGGAGATTAGGAGGAATTTTCCAGCTCTGAGGGTGGTCAAGCATTGCAACAGGCACCTCGAGAAGCGGTGCAAGCTCCCTCCCTGGGTGTTGTTAAAAGCAGGCTGGGCAGACGCTTGGCTGGGGTGGTTTGGTCAGGGATGATCCTGCCTTGAGCAGGGGGCTAGACTAGATGACCTTGAGAGGTCCCTTCAGGTTCGACCGTCCCATGATTCCTGCCTTCCCTTCTCACACCACAGGGATTTATACACACAAGCCTACCGACTGCTCTCATGCAAAAATCAAATTCTCTGTACCCTCTTCCCTTGCACGGTCTCCTCTCCAGAGTCTCCTCGGTAAACTCCCCCAAAGCATTCCTGGGGCTCCAGATAGCCTGATGCACAGCGGCCCCGACACCACGCGGCTATCGGGCACCGGTGGCAGTTTGGAGCTTGTAGGTAGATCGTTTGCACAGGGATGGGCACAAGTGTGTGGCGGTAGCTAACACGAGCAAGGGGTGGCAGTGCCTTGAGTGCTGCTCAGCTGATCTGCAAGGAGTCTGGCGTGTGCTTTGCTCAGGTGATTGATCGTCTAATTCAGTCTTTATTCCCGAGTCTTAAATGCTCCTCTTTCAGTGTGGACGGTTGGGATCAGTGACCTGGCTCCTCTGGCTGGATGAGTGGTGCAGGGCTGGTCTGGGCAATGTGGCTGCGCGGGCTGGAGGTTGAGAGTTGTCACCATTGACTTAATAATGGGAGAAATGTCTAAAAGTGTCCCGGATCCCCTCCGGGGGAAAGGGCTCGTGCGAATGTCGTCCTTGGCGAGGGCGTTGTGCTGAGGGCTCTGAGGTCCCGTTGACGTTCGGCGCTGGTGCTTCCTGGGCAGTATCTGCAACCACGTCCTATACAGACCCTGCTGCCTCTTTGGCCTACAGGAGAACAAGTAGGACTGGTTAAAAAGGGGATTTTCCCTATGAAAAAACTTTTTCAATCTAAGCAAAATGTTTTGTGGGTAAATATAAATATATAAAATTGTATAAATATATAAAACCATTTATGGTTTTATATATATAGTGTGTGTGTAACCCAGCTCAACAAAGCCTTGGCCGGGCTGATGTAGTTGGGGCTGGTCCTGCTGTGAGCAGGGGTTGGACTGGATGTGATCCCCTGAGCTCCCTTCAGCCCTTGTTGTCTATGATTCGATGTTATATGTTATAATCCCCATTACATTATTATAATATATATACAATGTTTTATATATACATATATGTGTGTGTGTGTGTATACACATATATATATATAAAATATATAAATATATATAGTGTGTGTATATGTATGCGTATATATATAGTGTGTGTGTATACACACACATATATACATACATACCCACACACACACTATATATATAAAATTAAAACATTATACACACACACCCACAGAAAACATTACATATATTATAATAATGTCATGGAGATTATGATTATGCCTTGAGCAGGGAGTTGCACACAAAATGTGTGTGTGTGTGTGTGTATCAAAACATTACTAGAAGATTTCTTTTGTCAAATAATACATTTACAGTAAAATGTATGTATTTTACCAAAAAATGTATTATTTGACCCCAAAAAATCTTCTAGTGAGATAAAGTGTCGATGTTTAATTCATTCTCTTTCACTTCCTTTTCCCTTTCCTCTCGTTTTTTCAACAGAGAACACATTTTCAGAGGAGGAGAGAATAGGGAAAACAAATCCTGTTTTCTTTTCCTCCTCTGCCCCTTTCTCTCCTGGAAAAAGGTGGGAAGAGGCAAGAAGAGAGATGAAACACCGGTTTCATTTCTCTGGCAGTCGTTAGTGCTGCTCAGGGGGCCGGGGCGTGCGCCCCGCGGTTGCCAGGTCAGGGCCGCAGCAGGAGCGCTCATGACGTGGCCCTGACAGATCCCACCAGGTCTGCGAGTTCGGCTAAGCGCCTGGGCACGAGGACACGGAAGAGGAGAGAAAGAGGCATTTGCCTAATTAGTCTTGTTCACCAGCAAGAAGTGATCCTGAATGCGGGGATGTCAGGTGGAAGGAGGCTCTCGGGCCATCAAGGTTTCACAGGCAGTCGATCACCGGAGGAATCTCCAAATCCTCACTTCAGGCGCGCAATGGCAATACGAGGAGCAGTATCCAAGACGTCGTGGCGGGAAAGGCTGTACCTGCCTCCGTGAAGTGCACAGATGCAAGGAGAGCACACCGATGTTCTCCGTGAACACCAGACGACTTCCTCCCGGGACCACGCGGGACTGCAGACGTGGCGTGCAAATCAAGGGTGGTCCCCCCCCCCCCTTAGGCACTTGTACAGCACCCAGCTCCGCAAGGCCTGATCTCCGGCGGGGTCTGTCGGTCTTGCTCCGAATGACTTCCTGAACAAAGACTTCTTCTGTCTGGAGGGGAATGCCTGACAATGCTCACACTATGTGGGTTCGAGGCCATTTTTTCCATGGAAGCAATCCAGAATTACACCATTCTCCAGACCAAGTTAACCCCCCCCTCCCCTCCCCTAATTGCCTTTGAATGCTGGTTGGAAAATCGGGTCAGCATCGCCTGACACGCGTTTCACAGCAGGCTTCAGCAAGGGTTTCCGTTGCTTGGGTTGAGGAGAACAGGCCAACCAGGCAGGTCCGAATGAGAAAAATAAAAGCCGTGCCTTCGTGCCGACGATTTAAAAAACTGAAAAGAAACAAGTTCCTTCGCTCGGCTTTCCTGGCACTTCTGGGCTGTTTACAGATGTGTAAATAAAACTTTACAGTCGCCATAAATCCTATTGTGCAACATCCTCGCAACCCAATTAGATTCTGACATCTGCTGAACGTTTAATTACTTTTTGACGAAGGAAATGGAAAAATTGACAAATAGTTTAACCCATCACATGTCAGCCTTTTGTGAGCGTGTTTATACAAAGCTTACATGCCAGCGTCTCTTAATTTTTCTTGCTGCTCTGGCAAAGAAATAGACAAATATTTATATTCCAGGCACACAAGATGGCTTTCATATTGTTTTCATGTTTAACTGATTTCAAATGAACTAAGATGGCTCTTAATGTGGTTACAAGAATTTGCCATTAATTTTCACTTAAAATTGGATCCAGCTTGCTACATGTCTGCAATATATTAAAGTTAATAACGATTTGTTTAGAGAATGCGTTGCTTACTGCCGGCTGATTGGCACATGTTCGCTTGGTGGAAACATCAGATTCCTATTACATTTAAGCGATAATTAAGCTCAGAATATTACTCCTATTTTGGAGTGCTTCATGCACAATGTTCCTCTTAACGCTGCGGGAAAACAGCGCGCAGGACTCTCGGCTGCAAGCACGGTGCCTCCGGCTTAGCTCGTCCGTCCCCTGCGTCGTGTTGCTGATTCCAGCGTCGCCGGAGAAAGCGTGTGACAGGGCATTGTGTAGAATATATTTCTGGGGAAAATCTAGCCGTCGTTATTTTAAGCTTGGTTACTGTGCCCTCCCAAATGTGTTTTTTACTCCTACGCTCAGCAAAGCAGCAGTGGAGGAGAGCGAATGTAGCCACGGTGGCAGTGGGCCAAATGATATCCCATGCCTGGCTGGGAGCTCGACAAGTTCCCAAGTGTAAATTAGAGCAGCCTCGGGGCTGCTGTCACTTGAGCTTTGCTCCTCTTGTCCCCTGAAGTGCATCGGCGATCAGAGAAGAGCTGGTGCTGGATGACACCCTGGCCTTGCTGCTCGCCTCTCTCTCTGTGCACGTGCCCAATTGCTGCCTCTTTTGGTGCTGGCCTTTACTCCAGGCAGCGACCCCCTGTGCTGGGAGCTGCATAAAGAGCATCCCTGCTCTGGCCATGCTCTCCTTTTGTCATCCCGTTTTGGGCTGATGAGGACGCCGAGCCGTGGGTGTTCGTAGCACAGCGAATCGCACGGAGGGATGTGCCTGTACCGTGCTGCAAACATTTTGAAGCAAGGCATGCCCTCATTTTGCTGTGGGAAGCCTGGAAGAGCAGGATGACATGCAGGGGCACAGCACAGCAGCTGCCTCGAGGTGCAACGGGTCAGACAGTCCAGCGATCTGCCCTTTACCTGAAAAATCCTTTGGTGCCTTCCTGGCCCCTCCGATCAGCTTTTCTGGAGAAAGCAGAGCCACCCTGTGCCTGCCATTTGTTTATTCAGCATGTGCAATTTCGGCACATCGTTTCAGTCATCTTAATGCAACATCATCACCAGCGCGGAGAGCCTGAAGGCCGCCAGGTCGTGTAGTGAATGGACGTGAGCCAACAGCGTGTGCCACGAGCTGGCCTTGTCCATAAGGACGTGTGGTGTCGCTGCAAAGGCCCCATAGGTATAGCATAGGTCTGAGGCACAGGGACCCCGTCCAGTTTGGAGACGGTTGAGAAGTGCCCAATAATGGGATGGCCAGTTGAATCCTGGTTGAGGGTCAGATCTGATGGGGTGATGCACGGATGCCTGTGCTGGCCATTCTTCATGCCATTGATGAAGTAAGGCTTTTGAAAGGGTGGACCATATTGGGTGTCTTGAGGGCAACTGAGCTTTTGCCCAGTGCATTGGCAGTGTAGGATTAGCTCAGAGTCTGGCTACTAAGCTTACTTCAGCATTTGTGCGGCAGAGATGAGGGGACTGGCCCCCAGGGGCGTGGAGAGGGGTGCAACACGCCTGACACAAGACGCACTGTAGCACACACTTGCGTGTCCCCTACTTTGCCGTGCCACGAACGAGCAAACCAGCGGACGCTCTCGTGCACCTGCCCAGCACAGTGCACGAGCAGATGAATGTAGCGTGGAGGCTTTGGCCGGCTGTAACGGTGGGACTCTCTCCCTGTCCCGTCAGAGGAGAGGAGAGGCGAGGCGTGCAAGGCATTTGGGCTGCCTTCTTGCATCTCAGTTAATTTTCAGCGAAAGGTGTTTCTCCTCGGCACGCCCTTGCCAACCCCAGTCCCTGGCACGCACGGATGTGGGACATGGCTTGCAGTGTCTTGCTTCCCGTAGGGAAATCTCATGCTTTCCTTTCCTAAGCCTGGCGCTGGTACAGCCACGCCGGACTGCCCGCGCATGTGATTCGTGCCATTAGCGCGCTCGTTGCCTTCTGGTAATGGTCCAGCCAGGGTCCAGGAGCCCTGCGGCTCTGACTCCTCTGTTGCATCAGCTGGAGAGTCTGCCAGGCGAATTAAGGGTTGCTCAGCAGCAACCGCTTGCATCCACCTGATCTCCGGGACTGACGCAGCCCGCAGCCGTTTCAGCAGGCCTTTGGCTCCGGCAGGTCCTGGCTCGCTCCGTGTCAGGTGGAAAATACAATGCAGAAACTGGCTACAAAACCTGTTAAAAGGCTGTTGCAAACATCTCCGTTTTAGCTAAGAACCGCACCCTCCTCTGGTGCGGGCAAGGCTCGGGATCTTGTGGTGATAGTTGTGCGTGCGTGCATGCATGAGTGCGTGTGTGTGTGTGTGTTTGGGATGGCGGGGGTTATGCAACCTCCTCTCCTGTTATATTATTACCGAGACATCTCAACTTTCATGAGCAAAGAACATTTCCCGTCCTCGCGGCAGTGCAGGAAGCCTTCAAACCACGACCCCTGAAAGCCCAAATAGCCAAAGGCAAATAATATAGTAATTAAGGGTATTATTTTAAAGCAGACTTCAGTAGGGATTTGAGGCCTGATTCTGGTTTCGAAATGCTTGAAGCTGGCCTCTCTGCCCTCCCATTTTTAAAAGCTCTTGAAAGGCTTTTGAGAGGTTGCAAGAAGGCCTTGTCTCTCCCCACGTCTTCTCCAGCAGAGAAAACCCTCCTTGCCTGTACTTAATTGTAATTATTTCTGGTGCAGTAGCCTACCTCGGAGGGGCAGCCAGGGTACAAGTCCTGGGCACCGATTCAGAGGGGGCCCCCGTGTGAGATGCTTCGGGGGTGAATCGCTGCAAACCACCCCATCCTTGGGTTGCACGTCTAGTGCACACGTGAGCCCTTCCATCCTGCCAGTAAAGCTTGTCCTCATTGGGATGCCAGGACTGATACAGCAAAGCAGCCCCCCGAAACTCCAGCAAGACCATTTGCAGCCCTGCCAGTCCAGTTTAGACTGGGAATGAATGTGGCCCTTTATCTTGCTTAGAGGGGGGCCCCCCGCCCCGTATTTCATTTGCACGTTTAATAGAAAGAATAAAATATCAGAAAGGCAAAAGATGAACCTTTAATAATTCAACAGCATCTCCAAGCTGTTTCATTACCTTAATATTTGCAAAAATTGCCAGCAGCTCTTGACACCTTTTCCTACTCACTCTCTGCCAAAACAGCCCAAAAGGAAGTACAGTTTATTCACCTGCCCTCATTATGCTAATCACAGCATTGCAGGGTTTGCCTTTAAGTGTCCTCACTCCCTGTGATGGGAAAAGAGCTGTAACGCAATAAATTCAATCTCGCATAGTTGTTGGGGGCAGAAAAATACGTGAGGCATGTGAAACCTATTGATCTTGCTCATAGCATCTTTGAAACCATTGTTATTAACTGACAATAAATCTAACAAACTTTATAATTGGGTTACTTCTTTCCTTTGAACTCCCATTGCCAGAGCCATTAGTTAGTACAGTACTGTGATTTATAACTGGGAAGAGGCACTAAGTTCGTCAGTTTATCGGCTTTTATTTTAGAAGGCATTTGTTTTCCAGTCTCACAGGAAACTCTGCTTCTCCCCGAAGCTTTGTTGTAAGTAGTAATGCGTCGGTTTTGTTTCTTTGTGCCGAGACTGCCAGCCAACGTGCCAATTAGTTCCAGTTGTGATTATTTTTATGATGAAGAGAACTGCCCACTGGGAATAGGACTGAGGACCACCAAAGCTCATCTCACCTCAGCCATCAAACAAGCAGCAGATGGTAACAAGTTGTGCTCAGTACGCAGTGAGGCTGGGTATGAAGCAACATCAAAGAAGCGGGGGGAAAAGTCGTGAAAATTTTTCCATTGGTGTTTTTCTTCAAAAAATATATATATTTATTTATTTTATTTTTTTTTTGGAAAAATTGAGACCAGCTTTTCAGTCGGATGAAAGAGGGGGAGGAAGGCAGGGAAATCCATATGGAAATGCTGCTGAGAAATGTCACATTTACGTTTTTACAAGTTGCCTACCGCTACTGTCCTTCACCATCCAGATCTCTCTCCTTATTGTGACGGTGTTGCACCGTTTGATGTATGTCTGCTTTCGACAGGCTACGCTGCATTTCATTGTGCTGGTAACATTCGATAAGAGCTTGAATAGACTCATAAATGCCTGATCGTGTGTCCTCCTCCCTCGTTTTCTGAATGTTTGAGTGATCTAAAAAAGCAACTGAATTCTCCACTAGCCTTTCACGCAGTCTGTCCTGGTTAGAGGGATTCAGTAGAATAATTGCCCTATAGCGCTGCATGCCTTGCGCTGCCTCCCAGTGCCTAGTCAGACAAGGGTGTTTACAGGAGTTCATTGTCTGAGTAGCTATTGCTGGTATGTGGCTGATTTCCCTTAGAGTTCACTTCCAAGGAGCCCACAAACTGGTGCAACATTATTGAGTTACATGTGTTTCCCACCATGTGCAGGGCTGAGCTCCATCTGGGCTCATATCACAAGCCTTTCATTGAACCCGAGTCGCATTTCTGGTTAGACTCCCAGCTCAAAAACAGGTGCCGTGTTGTGGGTTCCCTAACTAAGAACTCATTTCTAATGGTTTAGTAGACTTAAATAAGACATTATTTACCTTGCCTGCCTGGCTGAGTTGATAAGGCTCTAGAGGACTGGTGGTGTAGATGGTGCCCTGCGGCAGTACTGTTGGCACTTTCCAAATCAAGCAGCTGGTTTTTGTCATTTATGGGATATCTTAGTCCCTAACCATCCTAACAACAGGAGCAGAGTCCGTTTGAAAGCTTGTTTATTTTGGAGCGTTGCATCGGTGTTTGCATGCACTAGGTTTTTGAACAAATTAAGCCCTAACTCATGAACTCTTGGTCCCAAAAAGGAATTATTGGGTGAACTGGACTTAGTGGCTCCAGAGCCCCTTATGGCCTGGTGTTCCCATAGACTGTCTTATGCAGGGGATCAGACTGGATGGATATTATAGCTCCTAGCAGCTTTAAAATGTATATTCAAGCTAGACAGATGCTGTACCAGCCAGGAAGAAGTCTGACTGTGAGCACAATAGCTCTCCACCTAAGCACTGGTGACTTTGCACATACTTTGCAACAACTTCCTTTCACCTCCCATGACTTTGGATTGCAGGGAATCATGCTGAGTACCCCTTATTCCCATTACCACCATGTTAGCTAATGTTGCCTTATCCTGTGTTATGCAGGAGATCAGATAGGATGCATATCACGGCTCCTACTGGCCTTAAAATGTATATTCAAACCGAACGGATGCTGTACCAGCCAGGAAGAAGGCTGACTGTGAGCCCTGTGGCTACCCACCAAAGGACTGGTGACTTTGCACATATTTGCAACCAGTTCCTTTCACTTTGGATTGCAGGGAGTTGTGTTGAGCACCGCTTATTTCCATTACCACTGTGCTGGTTGCCTTTCCTGGCTTTTCATGCTCTTAAAATAATGCTGACCCTCCACAGAGCTTTCCTTGGGGCTACCAGCCCCAACTCATGAATTCTTCAGGTTTGGGTTTTTTTGGGGGGGGGTAGTTATTAATTATGATTATTATTTTTATTTGTTAGCGGTAATGAGTAGTTGCTCCGTGCTCTATAAAGGGTGTCCTTACTCAGGGCTGTGCGTGGGCCGGGCTGGCTCAGTCTCTTTGTCTGATAAGTTCTCTTGGAATCAGGCATTTCCCTCCGGGCTTTTTTCCGTCAGGTCATTGCAAAGAAGGGAGGGGAAAAAAAAGTGCCTACATGAAAAGGGTTCGATTTACACAGCTACTCCAAGGGCTTTCCCAGTGCCTGTGCTGACAGGAGGCTTTTTTTCTTTTTATTGTGCGTCAATTATTTTCAAGTGAATGGAAGACATTATGTTATTAAATCCCACCCTGCCTCTCTAGGTGCTTTTAATTTGTATGTTTAGGTTTGAATTTCTCCAGGAGTGCCAAACCCGATGTTTGTTTTCCTCGGGCTATTTTCATTTTGGGTTTCGGTAACTGTCAGAGCCGGAGAGTTAATTGTAGCTCGCAAGGTTATCTTTCAAAGCTAACTTATATTTCTGTCATGCGTTGGAGCCAGTCCTTGACTGCCTATCTTTACAATAGTGTAGATTTTTGACTCTTGTAATTATCCTTTGAGTCTAAGCTGATTATGTAGACTTTATAGCCGGTGTTTGTTCAATTTACCCGTAGCGTGTTGTTTGTACAGTGGCTCCAAAAGTAAATACGGAGCTGATTAAATGTGGAGGCCTGCTCACCAACGGCCCCGTTCCCAAAGATACACTAAAATAAACAGGGAGAGGGGCTGTTCAAGGGAGGCGGCGTGTCTCTCTTGTATCTTTGCATTCACGTGGAAAAAACCAACCCACTAGCTTCACAGCCCTCATCGGAGAGGCAGCTTGTTTTCTTCTCTTTAATGCAAGCCAGCACGGTCCGTGGGTGTTTCTTTGTGCTCGGGGAAGTGCTGCTCTGCCACACTGGCATGGAAGCCTTTTCTTCTGCAGTCGAGATCGGCGTATCGATGACAAAGGTGTTGTCCCTGTCTCAGGCAGCCCCGCTCAGCCCACCCAGGCCCCCCTCCGGCTTGGCCCCAGTAGTGGGGGGAGATCCCCGGTTCTCCTCTCCTCTTCCTTAAGGGCTTTTTAGTCTGGACATAAGGAAAATCTCCTTTACTGCCGAGTCTCCAGAGTCTGGAATAGACCCCCCCCCCCCAGCAGCGGTGCAAGATACCTGGATACCTTCCAGCACCGCCTGGGTCGTCTGACCCCAGCTGACTGCTTGCCCCTCGGGCGGGGGGCTGGACCCGACGGTCTTGCGAGGCCCTTCCAGCCCTTCCCATCTCAATGAAGTGCAACATTTCTCAGCCCATAGGTTACGACCCGAAAGTAGATCGAAATGGAAATGAAAAATGGATTCTCCTTGGAAACGTGGGAAACCGTGGGTTTTCCCTTGCAGGCTGGTAGAGCTGCGTGGGGCCGCCCATACCCGCCTCGCACCCCGGGAGTTGGGTTCAGTAGTGGGGGGCAAGGGGGCTGTTTCTACTTCAACCGGGTTGGGGCTGGTCATTGATGTTTATGAACGGGTCCTGGTACGAAAGATTGAGAACCGCTGTTGTAGCACGTGTGAACCAAAGGAACCCAGGACACACTGCCCAGCACTTCTGGCGGGGGCCATGGGGGAGCCGTGGAGCACGTGCATTCACCCGGGCACTGCAGGGAAGCAAGTGTGGCAGTACCATTTGCCACGCACTGGTGAACAGGCTCTGGGTTTGGGTGGGTATTTGCTTTGAATGGGAGCTGGCAGCCCTGGAGTCCAACGGCTTGGAGTAGCGAAGGAAGGAGGATGTGAAAGAGGCACTGAACTCCATGGACCCACCAGGACACAACCGTGCACTAAGTGCTGATGGAGGAGGAATCGGTGTTGGCAGTAATCACAGACAGCGGGGCTGGGAGGGAGCTCAGGAGGTCACATCTAGTCCAACCCCTGCTCCAAGCAGGACCGGCCTCAACCACATCATCCCAGCCATGGCTCTGTCTGTCTGGGTCTTGGAAATCTCCAAGGATGGAGACCCCACCACCTCTCTGGGCAACCCATCCCAGTGCTTCACCACCCTCCTCGTGAGAGTTTTTCCTGCTATCGAACCTCAACTTGCCTCGCTGCAGCCTGAGCCCATTGCTCCTTGTCCTGTATCTGCCCCCACTGAGACCAGCCCAGCTCCATCCTCTTTGCAACCCCTCGGCAGGGAGGTGACGGCTGCTGTTCAATCCCCCTCGGTCTTCTCTTCTGCAGCCTAATAATCCCAGTTCCCTCGGCCTCTCCTCACCAGTCCTGTCCTCCAGCCCCCACAACCGCTTCTGTTGCCCTCGCTGCACTCTCCTTTCTGTAGTGGGGGGCCCACAACTGGACATGGGACTCCAGATGTGACCTCCCTGGTGCCGAATGGAGGGGAATAATGCCAACCCCCTGCCAGTTGCTGTGTGTGCCTGTGGAGTGAGCTCTTGCTCTTCATTCCCCAAGGCTTCTCTTCTCTTTTAAAGGACGCTCTGCCTTCCTTCGGTGCAGCCATCGGTTTCCAGGGAGCGGCTCTTTGCCACCTCCTGGCTTCACTAGCAGTCCTCAGGCCTCGTGGTTTGCTTCAGGAGATGCCGGAGCTCCTATACGTGAGCCCAGAGCCTGAAGGACCGTCAGGGAACTGCCCGGAGGGTGACAATGCAGAGGATGGTGCAGAGACCGGGAGAGGATGGGACTCCGGCACTTGCCCGGATGTCAGCCCTGCTCCACCCTGCTTCTGGCTTCCCCCAGCCCGGTGGCTGCATGTTATCACGTGGCAAAAATCCCCCACTCCACAGAGGCTCAGCCATACTCCTGCGGGATGTATTCTGCTTTCCCTTGGCAGCTATCAGCTCATTAAATACTGATTTTTCTTTCCATTATTCAACCAGCTTCAAACTTAGCCTTGTGCAACTGGAGCTTATCGTGTTATCTGGTGTCTCATTGCAATAGACAGGCTAAAACCTGCTCATCTTATCTTGCATTTTTCTTTTTTCCCTCCCATTAATGCCAATAAACACTTTTTTTCTTTATTGCTTTAACCTACGAGCTACTCGGAGCTTTGCCTGGTAAATCTGGGGCAACGACTAGCTAATGCTCTTGAGGAAACGGAGCTCAGGGGTGGCAGAGAAGGGCGTGGGCGATCACACACACGCAGATTAAGGGAGATTTAGGGTATATCTATGCTGCTGTCGTAGGAGTAATTGCAGCTAGCTCAGACATTCCTGAGCCACCTTTAATCTGGCCATCTTGGGTACCCACGGCAGCAAAGCTTCAGTGGCAGTGACTTCAGTGTTAGGGTCCCGGATGGGCGTGCGCCATCATGTCATTGCTGGTGCATGTGTGTAGATGCTCACACGTGCTGTCGGTGCGCCTCTGAGCTCAGCAGGACCCGCTTCTCTGAGCAGGGCGTGCACGGCGCCTCGCACCCTATGGTCCTGACCCCAAACTGGTGCCTGTGGTGCCATCACTGTCGAAATGAGAAATGATGGCGGTGGATTCAGCATCCCTCTGGGCAGGGGTCCATGGCAGGGGGTCTTTTCCCCGGGCCCACGTGCAGCATCCTGGCGGCTCGTCTTGGCCTGCTCTCGTCAGCCCCACTGGGCTTCGGAAAGACCTGCCGCCAGTCTTAAAAATAAATGAAGAAAATTCCTGCAGTTTGATAGCGCTCGTAAACGAGCAGAACGACTCCATAAAAGCCCTCCCCCCCCGGTGCCAGCCCGATCGGCGGGTCTGGGGTATAAAAGGTGCAAATGGGAGGATGGACGCGATCCAACATCCTTGTGGTTTCCTCGCAGCGCGGGAGTTAGGCGGATGGGAAAGCTATTTGCCTTCATTATCCTTGTGGGTGGCTCACACATGTCGCTCCCTCCTGGGCCTTGCGGTGATCAATGGCCGTCTTATTTCCCCTCCTCGTTAGCAATCCTTTCCTAGTTTCTCGGTGACGTGTGAGAGGGGAGGTGAAGACGGGACTTCCCTGCCCGGGAGCATTCAGGGTTGCTTTGGTTTGGGGTGCCCTGGCTCTCCTCCTCCCCTCCCTGCCCTGCCATCGAAGAGGGCTGAGGAAGGGGATCTGTTTCTCCCTGGATGGAGCCACGTGCGTCTCGTACGAGCAGTGACACTGGGAAGACGTCCTCTTCCCGGCATCGCAGCAAACTCGGCAGCCATGTCCCCCGAATGGAGAAAAATCCAGCAAGCTCGATTCCCTTGAGCTCCCCCCTCGACGAAATCCTCAGACTTCGCCCTCGCTCCAGTGTCTAAAGGGAGCAGAAGTGCATCCGCTCGTGCCCGGCGCGCTGCGCGTCGCCGCGTCAGCTGGGCCGTGCAAGGACGTGTGCCACGGGCGTTCGGGAGCGCTGCACAGACGCAGGCCAGCGCGCGGCCCTGGAACACGAGGGGTGGAGGTGTCTTTGTGGAGCATCTGTTTTATTGGAGCCGAGCGAGTCAAAATACACACACGAGCACGTGCCTATTAAAATGGTTCAGGCCGCGATTGCGACGGGCTGGGAACGTGCTGGGAAACACCCAGCCGGCCCTTCTGTCAGCGCTCGCATCCATCCCCACAGCTCCGAAACAAAGGGAGTCACCTGAAACCGCAGGGGAGGAAGATTGCAGGATTACACACACTTTTGCCTGCAACTACATTCGGAGACAGTGATCTCATGGGTTCAGAGCCGCGCTTCCAGCGGAGACGGTGACAGGAGACAGAGCACCTCCTGCAAAGACGAGGGGAACCGTGAGTCACCGGCCGGAGTCACGCAAGCCACCCTGAGACAGGGGCGAGGACGAATTGCGCGCTTGCCTCTGCCTGTTTGCAATTCTGCAAGGGCCGTGCCGTGCCTGGGTTTGCACGGATATTAGCACGAGGAGGAGTATTGACTTCTCTCCAGCCTGGGGGGAACAGGGGAAAGCAGATTATATAGCCTGCCTCTGTTGGATGAGGAGAGATTATCGGCGTGCCTGGGGATTGTTCAGAGACTATTAAAAAGACAATGTGTGTGTGTGTATAAAATACACGTGTGCGCATATAAAATATACACGTGCATGTATGCGTGTGTACGTATTTCTCATTCGGGGCTTTCACTGCTCCGCCAGCCCCGCGGGCGTGAGAATACCCACTTAATGAGCACCGGGACATCTCAGTCCATGAAGACAAGGATCGCTGGCTCTTGACATTTGGAAGCCAGCATCAAGATATTTGACTTAAACCCTCAGTTCCTGGGAATACGTGACCTAGCGAGACTCCTCGGTATTTGGCTTTTTTTTTTTAACATGAAGGTTTCTAGCCTGTGCAGAGGAGGGCTTGACAACATGCCTAGCATACATCTTGACTTCCCAGGAGCCAAGAGAAGTAAAAAAGAATCCCCAATATGGATTTTAAAACGGTAATTGCACCATTTTTGTGCCAATTCCATGCTTCTGGAGGGCCTGCGTCTCGATTTCCCGGTGCTCCTGGCTGGCAAACCATAAGGACTGATTATTGTTAGTAAAATGACCCACCAAACTCGCTGTGTAGAAACAGCTTGTATCTGTTCCAGGGGAAGCGGGGAGAGGGGCTGTAGGGCTGGGACTTTCAGAGTAATGCAGGAAGGTCAAGCACCTGTTCTGGAGGACGGCTGCTAAGCCTACATTGCTTTCAAAGCTGTGCCTAATACCCAGCGTTCCCGTTTTCCCTCGTCGCGTACCGGGCGCACGATCGATGGAGCACTGTCCAGCTGAAGAGGTAGGAAGATGCATGGGGTTTTAGCACTGCCAGGCTCAGATGGAAAAAAAAGGCATGATAAAATGGTAGAAATACCGAAGAACTTTGCAAAACGGCGCTGGGCCGGACAGCACCCTTGGAGCAGCCGGCGACTCCTCTCACCAGTCCCTCCATGGGCTTGCTTCTTTGCAACTGCTTTTCCTCCCTTAGTGCTTGCACAAGCTTTGCCTTCGTGCAAATTAAAAATGACTTAAATCCCTTGCATAATGCTCCCTTCGTCCTCTTATCGCAGGGGCAGCTGCTTTCCTGCACTGGGCCAGCCATACGCGCAGCTACAGTGTTTTACGAGAGGGATGTTTTTGCCCAGAGGAAACATTTAGTGGTGTCTCGAAGCCCTTCAAAGGAAACCTGTCCAACACCGTGGGAAGTCCCTCTGGTTTGTATGTCGCATAATAAGGGCCGCTGACTGCATCCGGGCTGGCGCAGCGACCACTGCAAGGTTTGAAACCGCAGGAGCATCAATGAGCACCTTCTTGGCTTGTTTGTCGCCGGGTTAAAAAGAGCGTGGGCACAAGGAGAGTGGGATCTTGTACGTAAAGATTGGTTTCTCTCTCCATTTTCCACAGGCAAAATGCTCCGGATGGATATTCAGTTCAAACGCGCAGGCAGAGCCCAGAGCTCCCCTGGTCTGGAGAGGAGATAGGGCCATGACGGGCGGCCTGGGTCAGACAAGGGAATGGTTTTGTGCACGCTTTCCATTGCCTCTCCGTGATCTCCGCAAGGACTTGTCCCAGAGCACAGGATCGCAGGCAGCGAGGCTGGGACGGGAGCTCAGGGGGTCGCATCTAGCCCAACCCCTGCTCCGAGCCCCAACGACATCATCCCAGACACGGCTTTGTCTGCCTGGGTCTGAAGGATGGAGATGCCCCCACCCCCCTGCGTAACCTGTCCCGGTGCCTCACCACCCTCCTGGTGAGAAAATTCCTCCTAAAATCCAACCTCAACTTCCCTTGCTGCAGCTCGAGCCCATTGCTCCTTGTTTTGTTCCCCATGGACCCAGGGGTGCACGGGTTCAGTGCTGTTAGGAGCCAGTCTCCTACGTAAGGGGTGCTGGGATTGCCGCTTTTTTAGGCCGCTCCTAGATGAAGAAAAATGAAGGGTCTTACTCTGTTCAGGACAGGGTGTCTTCACTGGCTGGTTAAATGTGTGCCTGCCTCCCCTTCTGATTATGATTGCCCTTAATTTAGCTTGCTAAGCAGGCTGGCTCAGCGGGGAGAGCTGTACAGCCCAGCCGCTTCTCTCCCCCTACCTGAAGCTGGCACAAGTAATGGTTGTGCGTAGCTCTCCCTAGCTCACCACAAAGACAAGCTGGCAAACCACACAAGGGCCCCGTCAGAGTATTTTGGCCCACGACCTCTTTCTAATGCCGTTCCCACCCCCGTTGGCCCCCTGAAACCCAAGAAGACAGAGCGGTGCATGAAACCTTCACGTGCCCAAACTACGTTGGACTGAATTTCAGTCGGATGCTCGGGCTGGGCTTCAAGCGGGCACGGGCTGGCCGCTGTTGTGGGGCTGCGCGGTCGCAGGTGTGAAGCTCTGTGGCTTCGGCTGCTGTTGGGATCGGTGTTTGGGGTTGTTTTGAAGTGGGAAGTCAAGTCGAAGCCGAAGGGCTAAGACTTCACATGGGCTGATGTTGGAAATCATGGTGTGCACGAACCTTGAGAACCAGCACGGCTGGGTTTTCACGCGCTAGGAAGAGCTCTTTCCCGCATCCTTATGCTCACCAAAGGTGTCCAAAGAGCACCATTTTTGAAGCAAGCAAAAGAGGTCTACGAGAGAGTGCGCAAAAGAGGTCTTGGCCTTGTAACGGTGCTGACTTGGGGTTCAAAGCCTTTGTGAAGGCCATTAGCCATTGGGAGAGGTGGAGTTACTGCAGCCTGTACCTGTACAGTTGCATCCCGTGTCCTCAAATGGACACTCATTTATGTGTATCATGACAAAGCCTAAGGACCCCAATCCTGGACTGGGTCACTTTTCTGCCACACGGGACCTGTGCTAGGAGGAGGGTTGGTGATATGCGATCCAAATAGCAGATTCGGAGTCTGCTTCTCTTCCACCCTTTAATTCCAGCAGCAGAAGTTTGTGCTTTGAGGCCTATAGGCCTCATTTTTGGCAGAGTCAACTATAGTAGGCCCCGGATAAGCTCTTAGTAGGAGACAGTCTTCCCATTAAGGCTATTTTACTTTTTGTTGTTGTTGCTGCTGTCGCTCTTCCGATGCTAAAATAACCTGCATGTGTGCCAAAGTGGAGCAGGACTGCCCAGTGCCTTGCGCGCAGGAAGACGGTGGGTTTTTCCTCGGTCGGATGATTAGCTCGTGTGGGTACCGAATGCAGCATCTGGCCAACACACGAGGCCAACCTTCAGCAGGACATTTCCCCAAGGCTCAGAAAGAGAACAACACCTGCAGGCTTTGAATGCAGGTTGGGGACGTGGCTCAGGGCAGGGAAACTAGTGCCTGTATGGCACTTGGGTGGATTAAAAAATCATGGATGCAGAAGAGATGGTTTTTCACACTGGGACTTCACTGGAAAGCCATTACTCTGAGGGTGGAATCAAGCTCTCCTTCGCTTTAGGAAAACCGGAAATCTTTCCCCGTACTCCATAGCGCACACAGGCTCCCAAACCCGCGCTAGTTTGATTTATCGGTATATTTATATAGATGGGCACGTGTATAAATCGTGAAGAATAAACTTAATTTTATTGCTGCCTTCTGAGTGGACGTTGGCAGGACAGTGCCTCGTGAGCCTGACAAGGGTTTGATGTTCAGTAATAGCACATCAGCAGCCCTATGGTACTTTGATGTATTATAATAGTCCATCATCAGAACAATGGCATTTTGATGTATTGGATTAGAACATAATCAGGATGATGGTGCTTTGATATATTATGTAAGTACATCATCAGAGTGGTGGTACCTTGACATATTACCTTAGTGCGCTGTCAGAGTGTCAGCACTTTAATGTATTTCAATAATACATCATTGGCTCTCTCGGGTTGGTCGGAGGCACTGTCTCGCCAGCTGGCAGGGGCCATTGTATACACTGAAGAACATCCTCTGTCTCTTAAAAACTTAATCATTCTTTATAGAAGCCAGAGCTTTTTGAATTAAGTAGGGCTAAAAATACTGGCCGAGCCGCCTGCCGGGCCTCCAGAAGGCCTGCCTCGTCGTCTGCAGTGGCACGGTGGGCTTGGTCCAAGACAAACAAGGTGTCTGCAAGCACAGCGGCTTTGAGCTCTGAGACAGCCACCGGGGAAGGGGAGAAGGGGCTTCCCTCAGCTGCTATCAGGGGGTTGGCAGGTTCGTGTTCGTGGTTTTGTAAGGCTAGATCAGTGCCGAATCCCCGTGCATTTCCTTTGCACGAGGCCGGGGACATGCAATTGCCTCCAGACATGCCCAGCTTTTCCGTGGGCTCGCCGGGTTGCCGGCGCGCAGGAAAGGGGCTGCGTGAATTGATGCTGGAGGTGCCGACGGGGCAGTCAGAAACTTCCATCGGGAGTTTGAAGCCAAATATCACCCGCCTTGCGTTTGTTAAGCTCTGCCTCAGCTTCTCGCCTGGGAAATGGGGTTGCTCTTTAATTCCCAGGGGTCTTGGGAGGAAGACCAAGGCTAGGTACAGGCATTACATTTAACACACAGAAAGCGCTTTAAAACCGTAACAGAACAGATGTTTGCAGCCCTTGAAGCGCTTTAAAAATGGCGGCTCCTGCTCTAACTTAGCCCTCAGTGGTTGTGGTGTTAAACTAAAGTGCTTTAGGTTGGAGCCCTTTTTTGAACGTCTGTACCACATCCATTGCACTTCAGTGAAGGTCATATTCTGCCACCGTCCCAGGGGCCTCTCGCCGGGTGGCTTGCCATCTTAGGCCGGTGCTTGTCTTCTCCAGGTGACCACAGGGTCAGCCCTGCCCCGGGCTGTCACAGAGAGGGACAGAAAAGGCTGTGTCCTCCCCGCACAGCTGGCCTCGCGGACCCCCCCCACCCCTATAAGCTTGTGAGCTTGGGTCTTGGTGGGGGCCAGGCTGGGCCCACACGGCGGAGAGGCTCCTTTTCCCCACCCTGGCCCCAGTTCCCGGTGTGGCGAAAAGCCGGGCCAGGCAGCCCCGTGATGCAGTTTCTGGCTGCCATTTTCAGGTGGCTCGGGGGTGGGGAGGAGGAACAAAGCCCCCCCACATCATAAGGGCTCCCCCACAGCTTGCTGGCTGGGGTCTGGGGAGGGGGGGCATGGCAGGGCTCCCTTCCCACCCCCTTCGCCTCTTGACAGCTGCAGCCAGGAGCTTTTTGCCATGCCATGAACTGGGGATGGGGAGGTGTCTGCCATGAGGGTCCCCCCATACAGCTTGCTGGCTGGGGTCTTCGTGGGGGGGACTCTGTGTTGGGTCTCTGACAACAGGGCTCCCTTCCTCCGGTCCAGTTCCTGCCGTGGCAAAAAGCTGGGCTGGGCAGCCCCGCACTACAGCTCGTGGGTGTAGCTGTTAAGAGCCTGGGGTGGAAAGGGAGTCCGTCCCCACCCCCCCATCATGCAGACCAAGCCTGGCCCCCCCCCGGGGACCTCAGCCAGCAAGCTGTGGGGGGCCCTTGCAGCAGGGGGTCTCCCTTCCCTCCCCTCCCCCACCATGACAGTCACCAGCTGGTGAGGGGGGTCTGGGGAGAGGAGCTGCTCCGGCGGGCTCCTGGAAGGTGTGCAGGTGTACCCCCCACTCGCTGGCTCTGGCCAGTGCGGTGCACCGCCCCCCTCCCAGTGTTGAATGTCTGTTCAGTTCGTTCCCACTCTAACTTAGCGCACTTTGAAGTAAAGTGCGATTGAGCGCTTCCACCAAGAGGGTTTGAACGTCTGTATTTAGACTTCAGGTTGATGCACCCCTCGGCACTGCCCGCGGCTATTATCTCCCAGTAGAGAAGAGTCTGGCATTTTCCTTTCTCTTGTGGACCTCTTGCTGTCTTCTGATGTGTGTGTGGCCTGGAAACCTCCTCCAGGGCAGAGCAGGGGGTTCTGCATGCTGCTTCAAGTCCAGTGGGTGCTGGTGCCTGAAGCAGCGTGGCCGTGGTATTGGTGGCGTTCCTTGTACTTAGCGTGGGAAATGCCACAGAGACACAAAATGGTTGTGGGTGGTGGATGCCGGTTCTTGCCCGCTGTCCGGCCGTGACTCGTGGCAATGGGGACAGGCATGCAGCACTGGCCACGGCAGGTACCGAGTGCACAGCGGGTCGCGTATTCTCCATGGTTCACCTGCATTAAGATGGCTCATCATCCCACCGGAGATGCCACACGTTGAGGGAGGGCTTCATTGTGTGCCCTGGCACCTCTCTCAGCTGGAAGTCTGCGTTTTGGCAGCGAGAGAGATTTGCCTTCGAGATTTGGACTTTTGCCGATGACCCTTATGCAACTTAACTTATCCCAGCGTCCTCATCAAGGCCATTTTCCCCTTTCTCGACTGACTGAATCCTCTACTCATTTTCTTTCTCCTCACCTCTGACAGGAGACTCCTCTCCATAATAATCAGCTGGTACATAAAGATTTCAGCGGCACGGTTTGCTTGCTTGGCAAACTGTTCACTCCAGTGTCCTTGAGGATTTGCTCTTTGTTCTTGAGGGGTTTTCATTGCTCTGGAAAGTCATATAATAGTGCTGTTCCTCTGTCTGGAGGACTGGAGGTGTGCACGTGGGAGAGGGCAAGCATGGCTGGAAAATCCCTGGAGCTGTATTTGCATGTGAAAACCGGTGTTTGCCTTCTCAGGAGAGTTTCTAGGACCCATGTCACCCAAATGGCAATAGTAGAAAAGTGAAGAAGTCAAAGCTCCCCTGTGAAAAATGAAGTTTATTTTCTACCTAAGAGGATTTTTACCATCTTGGATTTGTCCTCAGCCTGAAGAAGGGTGCAACTGTGTGTGCCCGACAGCTTGCAGAAAAAAGATGATTTTTTTTTTTTGCCATTTCTTAGTTGATCTAATCAAAGATATCGTCTCTGAACCAAGAGTTGGAGAGTTTTGCATTTCTAAGAAGTCAAAGCAGGATTCGGGGACTCACAACAGCGCTTGCACGCCTCATCTCCTTCCGCTCGCACAGCGCTGACAAAGAGCTCACCATGCCCTAGGAGTCCAGACCTCCTCATTTTGCTCTCGCTTTCCTTTCCTCCTCCTGCACCTGTTCCATAGCGCGATGCTATTGCTGCACAGATGTTTCTCCCACATCACTGCGTGATTATTTTTCAAGTGGCTTCTCGGAGCAGATGTTCCCCTGTGCGTATGCATCTTTTCCCACTGACATTTTCTAAACAAACAGCAGATTGCATTGCTGCTACCCAATTGCGCTATGGAGAGGCGGGGGGAATCCCACACCACCGGTTATGCATTTCTGCTCGCAGGTGATTTAGCGCAGGGTGCGTGCACGCTCATTGTCTCCCTGCTCTCCATTTGGACGCTCTGCGGATGTTTAATCGGGGCTACTATGTTCTCCCTTCAGAGCAGTGATAACCTCTTGGGAAGGTACTTTGGGTGGAAACTATAGGCAGAGTTGGCTGTGGAGGTGGGATGGGTGCAGCGAGGACCTCCGGAAAGCCTGGCTTGGTTTGACTACAGTTGGCTCTTTACTGGAGCTGATCCTTCAGCGTGGTGGCCAACCCGAAGAGTAAAGGGGGAAACGTACATTTTGCAACTGAACTGTATTTTTAATTCTTTCATCCAAATCAACATATGGACCCCCCCTCCCTCCCGCCCCGAAAACCCAGACCTGGGGCGGGAGGGGTTCAATGACAAAATGAAACAAAACCGCTCCTTTGGCTTTTGAGCCTGGAAATCACTTTCTGAATCTTGAAACATGAAGCTTAGCTAAGTTTCAAACTCAAACACTTTTTTTCAAACCAAAAAGTAAAAACATTTTTCTAGGAAATGTCAAAACAACATGTTTTTCCTGAATAGTTTTATTTAATCCACAACTTCATTTTTTTTTCCCCACGAGTAAACAATTGGTTTGAAAAGTGTCGCCAGCCCTCTGCTCCGGTTTATCTGTAACGGCAAGGTAAACCGCGCGCCGGGGTTAGACGAAGCTAATATATAGGGCTTGGGTACCGCGCTCTCTTCTGCTCATTACCATGCCTCGTAATTATTGAAATGGTAATTTTGTCATCTGATGTAGTGTAGGAGCAGCTCTCAACAAAGTCTCTGCAGCTGTCAAGTGTAATGCATGCACTAAAATCATGTTTCCCGGCAATAAGGTGAAACAGAAGGTGGACAATGTAAACTTGCAATGGTGATAGACTTCTTAAGACCTCATGCCAAGCCTATAAAATGTATGTCTGATCTCAAAATGAATTTGGAATCAGAGAAGGAGGAGACGACACGAAAGACTGCCAAGAAGGATCTCTCTCGGAAGTGGAGCTTGGGGAATAGCGCTAATATTTTCGGAAATTGAAACTCCGACCATGAAATTACCTATCATTTATCATCCCCAACCACCTTACAAAGAAAAAAAAAGGTATTAAGCCTTATTGCTTTTTAAATACTTATGATCTCAGAGAAAAGCTATCTAATCTAGTTTCTTTAATATGTATCTTATGAAAATGTCCACAAGACTGAGAACAGAGTAACAGCACGGACTTTTTTTTAGAAGAAATATTTTAAAATTAATTTAGGCCAGGGAAACGTTGAGATGATCTAATGTTAAAACCCACTCTAAGAGAACTAACACTCAATCCGATGCTGTCAAACTCTTCCTCCGTTAGGATGATGATGCCCATCACAATGCCTTGAATGGTCATCGCTATGAAAATAGTACCTTGAACTTGCCTAATACTTTTTATCTGGGATTTTCAAAGGGCTTTACCAATATTACTTCATAACAAGGCTTCTAATGGTCCTACAAGGAAATTAAAACCTGCTGTTTCTACTGCTGCGATGCCACCCTTTGGGTGCAGAGCAGCACTGGGGGTTTTGAAAGCCCCGCTACGCCTTGGTCCTGGATAGGAAATGAAGATGACTAGCGTTTGATTGCAACTGCAGAGGACAGCCGAGGTGACGGCATGAGTTAGCTAGACTTCAGTTTGGTAAGGGTGCTGAGCTGAACACCCCTGCTCCTGGGGGGAGCACCAGGGGCTCTTCAATTGAAGGGGGAAGCTGACATCAGGTCCCTGGTTTTCTGTGCTCTTGACAGAGCCGGGAATGTTTCCCATCCTGCAAAAGCATTGAGATCACCAACACTTTCTTATTGTGCCTGGATGGGAAACCGACTTATCAAAATGATGGGTGGAAAGACCGTGTGTGCCCGGGAGCGACCCCGGAAGAGCCACGGCCGGTGGTTCAGCTGCCCGGGAGACGTGGCATCAAGCCCTGACTCATTGCGAAGACTCGGACTTGAACCTGGGTGTCCCGGGCCCAGGTGAGTGCCCTGCAGCCACTCCGCTCGCTGCGCTCTCCCCCACCGCGGTGGCTATTTTCTCATATGGCCAATAATACATTGTGCTGAGCTGGCATTTTCTGAAAAAAATCCCATTTTGTCAAAAAATTTGGAATCAGCTCATGCCCCCTGTGCACACGGTCTCTTCAATTCACGTGCGTGGCCTTGCTCCTGCGATACAGGTGTTGCCCGTGCAGACCATGAGTTGGTGAAGCCCTCCCTCGGGCAGCGTTGGGCAGTGCCTTCTTGCAGCTGCATTTTCCATGGGAAGCCACGGTGCTTAGAAGCAATCATGTCCCTAACATTTATCCCCAGAAACTTGCTCCCGTTTCCAGCCGGCGACAGCGTGCAGGGTTACCGCGGCCAGTTGCTCCGTTTCACGTCGGCTTCTGTGCAGCTGCTGACAAGCGCTCTTCTTTCGCCCCCTCTTGCAATGGGACCATCCATCCTCCTTCACTCTTTACTATTTTCACAGGTAAGGGATTATGAATGTAGAGGGCTATTGAACACTGGAAATGTTTGTGGCGGCTTGGTGCAAAGCTGTTTAGCACAGGTGTTTCTGTAATTGTGATGCATTGGGAAAATTTGGTGTTCAATGGCCCTCTCACTTGCATTTCCACCTGTGTCACGCGGTGGCCTAGTGTAGTACATCAGGCTGTAATATGAAAACATGCACTCATTCTGGCTGGCTCCAGACCTGCTGATGTTTTGCTAAACTCTCTCTGGTGCTTGATGGAGGAGCCGTGCTCTTCTCCATCTTTCTCTGCTCCAAAAAAAGAAATGGAGTAAAACAGAAATGAAAGGGCACGCGCAGACCGCGGCAGTGCTGGCTGTGGGTCTGAGGTGGTCTCAGACAACGGGCAGTTTGGTTCGTTCGGATCTGCCGTGAACAGAGAGTGGGAGATGGTTGGCACGGGAAGAGTGGAGGGGCTGAGCTCTTCTGTCTGTGAGGGCTTCCCAAGCTGCCCACACAAGCCCAACGAGCATGGGTCATTGAAGGGGAGGTGAAGGGGTGTCTTTCCTGCACTTGACAGTCACTTGCATGACAATCTCTCTGCAGGATCTGCATTATTGTGATGCTGCAGTATCTTACCTTTCGCAGACCAGACCCAAATGCTATCCGGTGCCTCGAAGCCAAACGCGGTAATCCCAAGTGAGAAACATGGGGCAGATTTTTACATGAGTGTGACAGGAGCAGCAAGTGTGTCTACATGTGCGCATTTAATGCGCATTAGCCCAATCTAAGGTGCATTAAGGGCGCCTGTCTAAACATGCACACCCTCAGTGCACCTTAAAAATGGCAATTTAAGGCTATTCAAGTCTAAATTTGATACCTGTAGAAAGCAGGTATCAAATTTGGGTGCAGATAGATAAATTGCATGAGTGAACATACAGATGTGCTAATGCACATTAACATGGTGTGTGTCCATTGACTTGGGCCTAACTTTAGTCCCAAGTCAGTGCACGCACCCACGTTAATGCACGTGTAGGCATGCTCCTAAGTCACCTTAATGCACATTAGGCTAATGTGCATTAAAAAGCACGTGTAGAGATGCCCAGCCTGTCCTAAGGACATAGTGCCCCCCTCCTGTGTCACACGGGAAGCCACCCCTTGTGTGCTTTTGAACCCAAGCAGTGGAGCTGGGCTCCTTCATGTCCCTCACAGCCTGGAAGAGGGTCTGGGCCTGCTGTTCCACGCTGGCCCCATCTCCATTGGTGAAGACTTGCCTGTTGGCCACGTAGACAATACGACACCCGTTCTAAAGTGATCTCTCTCGTCGACTAGCTTTTTTCTTTCCGGTGGAAGTAATGGGTTCAGACCCAGCAGTGGGATCAGCATCAGTCCAGACTACAGTTTTTATGCATCATTCATACAGTCCACAGCTACTCCACATTCACTTTGGAACAGGCTGGTTTGTACGATATACTGAAAGGCAGCATATTTGCCTTTTAGAGGAATTTATTGTCCATATTCTCAACCATCTCTGATATTGTTTCCATGATCGTTCAGGAAGCAACTTACTACAAGAACATGGTCAGGTGTCTGGTTTGCTTTCTTCACTAAGCAAGGCTCTCCATCGCTTCCACAGGCTACATTTTAGAGGCTTTGTTGTACATCAAAAACGTCACGCTTGAAAGGAAATGTTAGAGTTTACCTGCTAATGGTCAACCACACGCACACACAAAAAGATCCCTTGAATGATAGAGGGACATAAATTATCTAGAACTGGCAAGAAATGAAAGTGTTGCATGGTCCCTTGACAGCAATGGGATGAATAACTGATGATGATTAGTTAAATCATAACATCGCTCATGCCATGCATAAATGATGAGCCAACTGCTTGCGATGCCCTGATGAGATGCAGCATTCTTAGCTTTCTATCATTCCCACTTTGTAGCCCCAAAGAAACTACCACATTTCTGCATTTTTGTGTTATCTGGCACATCAAGCAATGCGACAATGAATATATATTGACCTTATTATAGCAGCCGGCTGCTTGTGCCAGAAGCAGCCAGGCATACTTTGCACAAATTAAAGCTGTCAGCATGTAATTTATGGTTCATTGCAAAAGAGGAACAGAACTCTGAGGGGAACATTGTGGTTTGGGAAGCAGGTAGGTAGGCAGATGAATTGCATGATAAAATATCCCGCTAATGATGTGATGTTAAAGCCGAAGTGTCATTTTCATTCTGTTTTGCACATTTTTTAGTTATTCCTTGCTCGAGATGGGGTTTTTTTCCCCCGCCACGGTTTTTTCTTTCCACGAGCTAAATTACTGGTTACACCTGAAAAGGATGAAGTAGGTGTGATAATTTATGACTAGACAGCAGTTGTCTGAAGACAACGTGGTGGCATTGTGAGCAGTGTTAGAACCCTGTAATATGGAGACATTTTACTAACACAGAGAGCAGGCTTGACATCTAGGGGGTGCACGCGTGCACGTGTGCGCATGTGTGCGTGCGAGAGCGCGTGCGCCTGATTGAACTTCTGCTCTTTTTCGGAGCAGAAAATAGATTTGAAAAAAAAAAAAGTATAAAGAAACCTATCTGTATGCGTTCAGTCCTGTTGACAAACAGTGCAGAATTATACACCCAGACTCCGACGTCAGAAATAACAGACTCGGTGCTTGCCAACGGGTAATAGATATTTGGTGTCCTAGGTGCTGGGTGATTCTTGCCTTTTTGTTTCCAAATCTTTCAGCTTCTTGGGGGAGCGGGGTGGGGAGAAAAGCACTCTAGGAAAGAAAACATAACCCAGAAATATAGGTGGAAAGGGTTTTTGCACGCGGTATTATGTCATGTTCAATAATGCTTCGGGTTGAGCGATTCCAGGGCTCGGACTGGCTCTCTGAGAGCGTGTGGGAAGTCTTGCCAAGCCTGCCTCGAGGCCCGAGCAAAGCAAGAGAAAGGGAGGTTGCAGGAAACGGGGATTTTCAAGCTGGCAAGCAGCACTCTCTCCAGCCCAATAAATAAATGATAAAATAATTATGGTTTGAAATAAAACAGAGCTGAATTATTGAAACGTGCCCCTTAGTCACAGCACCGGCTTGCCCAGCAAAGCACGGCTGCGATGCCGCGGCTGGCGCTGCCGGAGCAAAGACGACCCGTGACAGAGCCACGTGCGGCTCCTGTTCGCACTAGAGCTGGCTGCTGGGCGCCCACGTGCCACTTCTCGGCGCCTTCGGAGGTTTCCAAACTGTTCCTCCAAGCGTTTGCACGGTTTGGCCCAGGAGCAGAATGACGAGGAACATCTGCTCTCTGGCCGGGAGGGCTGGGGTTGCATTTCTGGGGCGTGGGAGGGGAGTTGTGTCCTCTCCGGCTGGGCTGGAGAACCCACCCCGGCCCTCGGGAGTTTTCCTGACCGAAATGTTGCCCCAAGTCTGCCCTGGACTCGCTCGGGTTTTGCCCTTGGAGCTGATCGTGGCCCCGAAGCAGGGCCCTGCTGGCATCAAGCGAGGGATGCCTACATGGGTCCACTGGGGCCCCGCTGCAGGATCGGGGCCAGTCTAGCCACGTGCGTGTGTGTGTGCACACGCGTGCCTGCGAAGACGTGCCGCAGGTCAGGGACTGAGACTCCTCCAGGGGCAACGTCGGCTTCGGTTATTGTGCTGTCTCCTCCGAGGGCTCGTCTTTCCCTTCCTCTGTTGCTGCTTCTCTGTGCCGATTATTGACGTAACGCCGCAGCTCCCTCTTGGCAAATTCCACCTCCCGTTTCCCTGGGGAAGGGGGGATTTTTTAAATTTATTTTTTGGGGGAGAAGCAAATTAAATACCAGCCCCTCTCCCTTGCTCCCCTTTCATTCTTGTGACGCTAAGGAAGGGCTTTTCCTTTTTCCTGGATGCGGATGATTTTGTGCACGTTGTACCTTGACTGCAGCCCCGGGCTGGTTTCCAGGGTGGAGATGATGGTTGTTTTCGGGGTGGTTTTCAGGGTGGAGGGCAGGTTGAGGGGCAGAGGGTTAGGGAGGGGAAGGGCATGGATCGCGGGCATCCCTGCTGAGGACTGTGGGTTTGGTTGCTGCACCCGCCGGCAGCTCGCGGCTGGGCTTGGGACCTAGAGGACTCAGACTTGGAGAAAAATCCGATCGAGCTTGGGGGTGGAAAGGTTTTCGATGCACACAAGAGAGGGAGCTCTGCCTGCCCCGACGATGGAGCCAGAAGCGTACGTGATACCCGGGGCCGCCGCATCTGCAGCTGCATCCCTGCATCCCGTTGCCCCTCCTCACCTGTGTCAGCACCGGCCTGGAGGCCACACGTCTACCTCCCCAGCTCGCTGCCACGTGTCTGACGTCCGAGTTGTGCTGCCCACGGAAGGAGGCGAAGGAGCGGGCGCGCGGCCATGCTTTTAAATGCATCAGCTCCAGCTTTGAGTGAGCCGACCCCAGTGGAAAGCGACGCTATTCGGAGCATTGGGTGGGTGCTTGCAAGCAGCAGGAGCCAGCGGCTGCAGGGGTTTGCCCGAGGTTGGCAGAGGCCGCGGTGCTCGGTGACCTCCGCGCCCAGGCCGGCCGCACCTCCACAGCGTACGGAGCAGGAGCGCTGGCACGGCTGCTCCCGGGGTGGAAGACATGACCTGCAAAGTCACTTCCATCTCTGTGCCTCTTAAGTATCCATCTCCCCTGACCCGCAGCGTGCACCAAAAAGAGATCCCGAGCTACGCGCGGATGCAGCGCACCTCCGTTATCTCATGCCTTGGGAGACCGTCGGGGCTGCCTGGAGCGCGCGTCCCTTCCCCACGGCTGACCTAACAGCAGCAGGCGCCAAGCCAGATCAGTTTGGCTGCATGGCCTCAATGAACCGGGCTGTCTGGGGGCACGCGCGCCGCGGGGAAGGGCGGCGGGGGGATTTTGCAACCTCTTGCTAGATCAGTGTGATGGCAAGTAAGGCCCGTGCGAGCTTCGGCGCGATTAAAAAGAAGCACGTTTGCTTGCTGAAGCCTGGGCGGTTGTGTGCGCCCGAAGCAGCTCTAATAGGGAGCAGGCAGGCAGGGGAGCAGAGCAGTAATGGACCGGATTAATAGAGACAAAGCGCTGTGCCGCCGGGCTGCCCTCGCGCCACGCGGCGCCCCGCGGCACGAGACCGAGAGCCGATCTCTGGGTGCTCTCGTGGGCTGACGTCGATTCCCCTTTCAGTGGGTTCAGCACTGGTTTGTTTAGCCTCTTTGCCCATCACAGGACACTCTGCAGCCGCGGTAATTGAGATTAATTGGAAGAGGTTTGCAGCTGGAGCCTGGGCTGGTGACACGGGTTGCTGCTACTCGCTGCTTCTCAGGGGTGTTTGAGCCTCTTTTATATTTGGCTGTATTCTGCTCTCATGATGTTCACTACCTGCCTCTACGTTGGGAGCCCGTAAAGCATACAAATGCTCGCGTGCACCTGGGCAATCCCTGCTGGGGCCAGCTGCGTTCAGCACCGTCTGCCTTGCACCGAGGCACCCGGGACCTGTTGGAGTCTCAAAGCCAGCCGGTTCGAACGAACGACCGCTGGATCTTGTTGGCTTGATAAAACATATCATTTCTACTGTGAGTCCTGATTGCTTTTTCCTCTGGACCAATACGGCTACAGCCTGGATACCTGACACGCGGAAGATATCGACTTTTAGCCCATTTTAAAGAATGAAATCTTCATATTTTCCGAAGCAGGAAGCTAGCTACGGTGACCACCTGAAACCTGAGCTCCTGCTCCTGCCTTTGTTTCAAGGGCATTTGCACCATCACCAGGAGGCGAGAGGCTTCGTACCAGCTATGAACTGCTTGCCCAGAGGAACTTTCCATCTATTGACTCCTCTGTGAAATCCTATGAAATATGACCTTTCATTTCTTCCCAGGAGAACGTTTACCATCTTTTCTCCAATGCCTAATGAAGGGTGCTTGTGCCTAAAGGCTTGCAACGAAAGAATTTTTTTTGCAAAAATCTTGCTGGTTTAATAAAGATATCACCTCTACTACAAGTCCTGATTGCTTTGACCACTGGATTGGCAGAGACCGGCGCATCCCCCGGCCAGGCAGTACTAGCTCGTGAGAGGGCAGGAAGATATGAGGAGCTACCATGGGTGGGTCTAGGATTTGGAGAAGTGGAGTGCATCATTACATGTCACGGCACCCACCGGTGATTCTGCTGATGGCTAGAAAAGTGGGATCGAGAGATTTGCTTTTGGGAATTGGCTTGCAGGTAAAGTAGATATGCATTCGAATAATGGTCCACAAGTCCCCGGGACCGGGCGTGAGAGCTCTGCAGGAACCCACGGTGAAACCGCAGAACCGCTGGCAATAGTCTGTCCCCATCGTTGCAAACGGCCTCCATGCCAGCGGCCCGGGGGCTGCAAACATGACACCCGTCTTCAAAACAGGGCTCCAGAGGTAATCCTGGGAACTACAGACCGGCAAGTCTCACTTCCATCCCTACCAAGTTGGTAGAGTCTGTAATAAAAGGGGATCCTTGTTTTCTCTGATTAAAAAAAAAAAAAACCTTCCAATTTTCAGTTAAAAAAAAGGAATGCCAAATCCACATTTTTCCATGATTAAAATGAAACACCACTGTACGTCGATCTATATCTTCGTGCTGTTTCATTTAAATCACTGGAAAAAGTGGATTTGGGGTTACTTTTTTTTTTAACTGAAAATCGGGGATTTTTTTTAAATCTGAGAAAAGCAGGATTCCTGGTAATAAAGAACAAAATAAATCAACAGTCACCGAGCCAGATACGATCTGCTCAGGAAGACTCAACATGGTCTGAATGGGAAATGCTGCCTCACCAATCTGCTGCAGGCATCGACAAGCTTGCGGTCGGGGGGGGATCCCGCTGACTTAATATATTTGGGTTTCGAGAAGGTTTTTAAAAAGGCTTTTAAAAAAACTGCATTGGGACGGGATTGCAGGGAAGGTTGTGCTGTGGGCTGAGAGCTGGTTAAATGATGGAGGCAAAGGGCAGGGACCCATGAATGCCACCAAGCGGAGTGGAGCTGGGGAAGCCTTGTCTTGGGGTTGGGATGAGAAGAGTAGGTTCATTAGGACCTCAGTCCCGGGCAGAAAATACAAATGGTGACTTTCCAGGACGGAGGGAGGTCAAAAGGGTCCTGCAGGCGTGTGTGCTGGGCCCCGTTTTGTTCAACGTGTTCATTAGTGACCTGGAAAAGGAGACGTGACTGAGCACATTAGTCCCCTAACCCTAACCCTAACCCAGTCCTTCCCCACTCCCAGGGCTGATGATCTTCCCAGGTCGCTTCCGGCCTGACAGTCGATGAATCTGTGAAACTGGTCTGGGCAGAAAATACAAATTCACGATCCTTTTTATGGCTGGAAATTCAAAGGGTTTCCTGGCTCTTCATGCTCCTGCCCTCATAGGAGCACTGCTAGCAGATGGAGGGAAGTGATTCTTCCCATGTAGTCAGCACTAGATGAGGCCACATTTAGAGGCCTGCATCCTGCTCGGGCAGAAAGGATGTGGACACGTTGGAGAGTCCAGCGAGGGCAATGAAAATGGTTGTGGGGATGCGGGACAGGACTGGTGAGGAGAGGCCGAGGGAAATGGGCTGATTCAGTCTGCAGAAGAGAAGACCGAGGAGGATTGAACAGCAGCCTTCACCTCCCTGCAGAGGAGTGCAAAGAGGATGGAGCTGGGCTGGTCTCAGTGGGGGCAGATGGCAGGACAAGGAGCAATGGGCTCCAGCTGCAGCAAGGGACGTTGAGGTTGGATATTAGGAAGATTTTGCTCACAAGGAGCATGCTGAAGCGCTGGAACAGGCTCCCCAGAGAGGTGGTGGCATCTCCATCCTTCAGACCCAGGTAGACAAAGCCTTGTCTGGGAGGATGGAGTTGGGGCTGGTCCTGCTTGGAGCAGGGGGGTGCGCCAGATGCTTCTTCCAACCCTCATTTTCTATGACTGTACGAAGGACATAACCCCAGCCCTGTCGCCTGGAGTGGGAAGTTGATCCAGGTGCTCTTGGCCAAGATAGTTTTGCTTGTGAAGCTCCGGTGGCTCAAGATATGCACTGAACACACAGTGCTGCCCTCAGGTGTGTGCTGTTTCTTGTCTCCTATCAGGAGAGGTGCACATGGGATGCACACTGGGTGGCACTGGCCTTGGATACTGGTTTCACAGGGTTTTTTTTCCCCTGCGCTGTTATTGATGTTCCTTCATTTAACAAATTTCTGCTGCTTCCATCGTCGGCACCAAAAAGAGTCAGCTAAAAAACTACCAGCAGATATCCATCTGAACGTGGGTATTAAGCGATGTGAAGTGGCAAGAGCCGTATCGCTCCGTTGCAGGAAAATACTTAAAAAAACCCAACAATAATAAGACCAAGCTTGTTCATTGCTAGCTCTGTCTTTGTAACCAAGCCTCAATCTCCACCCATCGATAAATCAGCAACCAGAGCCATGGCAGCATTCGTGATCTATTAGTGTTAAATTATTTCAACAAAAGCAGGCCTTGATGTTATGTTGAAGTTGATAACTTGAGGGTGCGTTTGAAAAGGATAAAAGCTTTGCCTTCAAAGGAGGGCTTTTTTGTATGAAGTAGACTGCGGAGAGAATTAACCATTTCTGGAAGGGACGTGCCATTCCAGGGGCTAATTAGCAAGGTTTGAGGCTTGTGATTCTGGAGCCGTACCGCTCTCTTGACTTCCTGTTTTACATTTTGAATCTTGCCAGTGGGATTTGCATTCATTGCTTGCTCTTATGTACGGCGTGTTTGCATTTGATTGTGATATTCTGATAACCTGCAAGCTCACTTCTGCTGCAACCCGCACCCTCCGTGCACGCTATCTCGGAGCGGCGGGGGGGAGACAGCCGAACAAAAATCCAGCTGATGAATGAGATCTGCTTTTGCTGACGGGTTGAGTTTTTGCCTTATTTGTTTGCCTAGTTTTTGCTCATGAGTGGTTTTTGTGGGTTTTTTTTAATGATCTTTAACAAGGGACTAGGTGGAAGGAAAGGGGAAAACTGAGGATCTGGCGCAAACACGCAAGTCACAAGGATTCTTGAATGAACTGCCAGCTGCACCAGCACTTACATGTCTGATAACTCATGCTGATGCTCTTTGGCAGCATTAAAGGTGTAATCTTTTTCCAAGAACATTATTCATCACAGCAGCTTTTCTTCCACATCAGTCGTGCGTGTCTTTATGTTCCATCTCGGTAATGTGACCGGCGAGGATATTTTAGACACCAGATATCAGGCAGCTCATTTAGCAGCTGGTAGATGTGTGATATAGCCATCACTAGCCATGCTACCTGTCCCAGTCGGGATGAAGGGGGGGAGCACCGCTGACGAGCGCAGCTCACAAAAGAGATGTGGGAGGAAGGCGAATAATAAAAGCCAAGGCTTCCAGAGGGAGACGCAGCTTGTATTAGCAGTGCATCCGTCGCTCGTTAGGGGAGCCTCCTTGACGGAGGCTGGCAGCAGCTATCCATGCAGCCCGGTGGGAAGGTTAAGTTGTCTTGCAGACCGGATGCGACTCAGCCTGGCCCCGAGTGGCTGCTTTTGAGGGCCTTATTCACAAGGAAAAATAGATATAAATACATCTCGCATTCACATCCTAGTGCAGACGAAGCAAGCTGTAGCTTTACCATGCTCGCTGGCCGTCACTTCCCTCCGGGGAGCGCGCGTTAACACTTGCATGGCCTTGTCTGCATCGCGTGTGAAAAACACCCTGTTCCTACTGCAGACCAGCCCGAGGGCACAAGGGCAGTTCAGCGTGCACGTGGCTTTGCTCCCACTGGCAACAGGGGCTCGAGTGGGTTTCGAGATCAATTTAGGTCACTGAAATCAGTGATCGACCCGGGCAGCGGTAAAGGTGAGAGGATTCAGAGCCGCTTTCCAACCTCGCAGCGGAGAAGCGAGCAGGCAGTTATGAGACTTGCTCTTTACAACTGGCATTCCCCCTCTGCAAATTACAGGCACGAAGACGGTCAGGACTGAGGACATTTTTACTGGGGAAGCGGGTGGCAGCTGTTACGACGTGCATTTCAAGTGAAAAAATAGAGATAAACTTAGAGGAAGAATTGGACAAGTGAAGATGGCCCGGCTAGATATTTGTTAGCATTCATGAGCGCCAGGCCTTCTTTCTGCACGTCGTTAAACTTGATAATTGATTAAAGAGGATCCTCTTATCTCTCATAGGAGCCACTTCCCTTTGTCCTGTGGGATTGATGCCTTTCCACGAACACGTTGCTCCAATCTGGACGGTGTGCCGAGGCTGGTGCAGCTTGGGAAATAAAATGCTTGAGGAATGAATGGGCAGCCCTGTCTCTTGCATGGATTCATAAAATCATAGAAAATGAGGGTTGGAAGGACCTCAAGACGTCACATCTAGTCCAGCCCCCTGCTCCAAGCTGGACCAGCCCCAACTACACCATCCCAGACAAGGGTTTGTCGAGCTGGGTCTTAAACACCTGCACGGACGGAGACCCCACCGCCTCTCTGGGGAGCCTGCTCCAGTGCCGCACCATCCTCCTAATGAGAGGGTTTTTCCTAATATCCAACCTCAACCTCCCTTGCTGCAGCCTGAACCCATTGCTCCTTCTGCCGTCTGCCCCCACTGAGACCAGCCCAGCTCCATCCTCTTTGCAGCCCCCCGGCAGGGAGGTGAAGGCTGCTGTTCGACCCTCCTCAGTCTTCTCTTCTGCAGACTCAATCAGCCCATTTCCCTGAGCCTCTCCTCGCCAGTCCTGTCCCCCAACTATTTTCATTGCTCTCCTCTGGCCTCTCTCCAATGTGTCCACATCCTTTCTGTCGTGGGGTGCAAAACTGGACACCGGAGTGGCCTCCCCAGTGCCGAATAGAGGGGAAGAATCGCTGCCCTCGACCTGCTGGGATCGCTCCTCCCAATGCAGCCCAGGATGCCGGTCGCCTTCTTGGCACCGAGGGCACGCTGCCGGCTCCTGTCCACTCCTTGTCCCCCGTCCCCCCAGGTCCTTTCTTTGCAGAGCTGCTGCCCAGCCCGTCGGCCCACTCCCTCCTGCACCAGGTTGCTTTCCTCCGTTTTACACCTCGATTGCCGTGTCTTGCAACACCGTGCTGCCATCTCGGAGCAATTATTGCGTTCCGACAAAAAGCAGCTTTTCTGACATCTGGGGGAGCGGGGAAAAAAAAAAAATCCAGCCCCCAACCCCGTGCAGGAATTTGCATTGCCTGACATTGAACCGGGGCTACATTTGTCCAGCTTGCACTTAGGAGGAGTGACAGGCTGGAGAAGAGAGAAGTGCATTTCATTTTCAGCCCAATAAAGATGAGCTGGAAAAGGAGTTTCACGGTGGATTAGCGCCCTTGAGGTACTTGAAGTTGTCACTTGTAATATGCAGGAGCCATGCTTTGACCTCCTCCGTGCAGCAGAAGAGGCGGAAGAGCCCCACCTCCAGCCGGCGGTACTCCACAAGTCAAGCCCGAACCCTCCCTCCCGAAGTCACCTTATAAAGACACAATTCGGTGCCAGCGTGGAAAGCCGGAGCTGAGAATTTGAACCCCAGCTTGTCACCAGCCCTCGTCCCCCGGGAGTTATTAATAGCAGGAATTTGAGTTGGTGTTTCTTTTCTTCGGCGGACACTTGGGAGGGTGGAAAATGACCTCAGTGTGAAGAAACTTTATTTTCTGCTGCCTCTCGATTTATGTGGGGAATCTGTGGCCTGATTAGCGCCTATCATCAATAACCATGCGGCGGAGGCTGACAGTTGCTGAGTGGAATGAAGAAACCCTGTGAAGCAAATAGCTACAAATTTCCCTGACAGCCCCGGTTCGATTACAGGGAGTCAGCTGCCAAAATACCAGTTATTACAGGCGTGGAGTGCCGTGAATAGCTAAGAGGAAAGTAACACGGGCTGCCGTAAGCACGGGGGGGGGCCGCGAGCACCCACAATGCTCCTTCCCTTTGCCGGGGACTGGTGGATCGCTTCTTTACGGCCGGGTGGGTTTCCTCTAGTCGAGTCTGCGGACCGGATTACGCTCCCCGAGCCTATTCGCAGAACAAACGAACGTGCTGGCAGTAGCATTTTTGCTCCAGCCGTGATCAGACGTTTTTAATGAAGCTTGGGCTCTGGCTTCTAAGGGAGCTGGGGATTCGGGGGGGGCACGCCGCGGCTCATTTCCTTCCTTGAAAGAAACTGAAGAGAAGCCTGGAAGTGAAGCATCTCATCTGCCCCTCTGCCCAAGGGTTTCTCTTAATCGCAACACGCGACCAGCTACGGTCAGGGGGAAAGCCAAGGAGGTCAGCAGCACCGACTTAGCGGTAAACTTCATGGGACCTTCTCCCTCGGTGCAGGAGCTTAGGGAAAAATCTCCGCAAATATTTTCTGACATCTTAAAATACATTGACTTTAGCTGTGTTTGTGCCCCATGTATATTCATTTTCCACAAATATCCTAGCCAGCGCTCCTGAGGGTTGTGGTTGGAGAAAGCGCTAGATTGTGAGCAAATGTGAGAGAATAAATGCAAAAAGCACATTCTGAACGTGTAAATTGGAGCATTCGTGCCCGGAAAGTGACTCTCGGGGTTGCGTTAAATGCATCATGGCGACCTACATCGCCAGTGGAAGCTAATCAAACGCAACTCGAGCTTCGTAGGTTGAACGTGGGCAGTTTGCTGCTTGCAAAGCACTAAATGCACCCAGAGTCATGCAGAAAAATCACACAGCAAACAACTTGGAGTAACGGATACAGGCGAGATGGATCGGTGTGCTCATAGCGCTTTCACGTGGGGAAAGAAGTGGAGTTCACCCAAGGCTTTATTCCAAGCTTGGTCCCTTGCTCTGCTTTACACGCAAGACCCCAGTGGTCTTCAAATCCTGACGTTTTCTTTCCTGAACCTATTTCTACATTCGGATTAGAGGTACCGAGCCAGTGCAATGAAAGATTGATGTTGGTTTTGTTCTGCCTTGTATATCATCATCACCAGTGTCACCAACTTTCTCATCGGCGTTCTGGTGCTCGTGCAAGCTTTGTCTCTCTGGCAATCCTGCGAGAGGCCGAAAACACCCAGTTTGGTTTTTCAGGTCTTTGCCCGACTTGTGAGAACCAGAAGTAGCTGGGTGGGGAGGAAAGAAACCCCTTGGGTATGCAGCTGAGTGGAAATTTGCCTATAACGTCTTGGACCTGCCTTTGGATATCTGTGAATGCTTTATGTCATGTGGATTTGCACCCCTAACGCTGAAGAAGTCAGGACCCCTTCATTTACAGCTAGGTTGTGATGGCCAAATCAGGGGATCTCTCTAGACAGCCCTCCAGAACCGAGATGGTTAAAAGATTTTTGTCCAAGTTGTTTTATATCTTTTTTTGGGTCAAAATCAAAATGGTTCTATAGGAATGGGCTAAATCCAATAGAAGTTTGGCTGGGAAAAAATTTGAAACAAATTCTGCAGAGGCTCGTTGCTGCTAATGTTCCCGTGTTTTGTCTTGGTTTGTTTGTTTAATTTTGTTTTGCTATTTAGACAGGATCAAACTGCCTTACCCACGCTCTGTTTTATATTAGACGCGTAACATATTGACCTCCTTGGAACGGGTTTCAGTGAAATAGATCTCCATAGACATGCAGGTCACTGAAGCCAAAATCTTTTCTGGAGATGTATCGGTTTTAATGAAATTTCCAACGGGAAGATCTCCAAACGTCAGGGCACCCTGCTCACTTCTGACCGCAGCGGGGCCCCAGTCGAAAGCCCTGCCCTCCTTCTTTAGAAAACGAGGTGTCAGAGCGATTCTGGTCTCTGAAAATGCTCCAGCGGTTTTGTTTCCCATCCCTTGTCAAACAAAACCAGAGCGTGTAAGTTTGGAAGTTGCCGTGAAATAGGATCAGGGCCCTACGGCCAGAGTGAGCTGTGTTACATCTCCCAACGTATATTGTTTTGACACTATTGCAATGCAACGTATTTGTAGCATCTCGGAAAACGAGGGTTGGAAGGGACCGCAGGAGGTCGCATCCAGTCCACCCCCTGCTCCAAGCAGGACCGTTTTGCTGGTCCCAGCTTAGCTAGTTAGCTATTTCCGCTTGTTTTTGTTCCACAGGCAATTGCAAAATGTTGGCTTTCCATGCCTGTTTGGAGTAGAAACACGTTTCGGGATGTTGGGGTTGGCTGTGGAACGGGAACTTCATTTTCTGACCTGCTCTCACCCAGAACAGCCTCCCGTTGCTCGGGGACGCTCAGTTTGTTGAAGTGCCTGGGCCTGAATCTAAATGCAACCTCTTCTCTTTTAGGAGCGCGAGGCAGGCCTAGCTGGCGGCCCCAAGGTCGGGCCCGGGAGACCAGGGTTCCCGAGCGCCAGCTCCGCTGTGATACCGATCCTGTCCACAGCCGCCTCGGGTGAGTTGCCTTCTGCTGGAGCTTCTCCAGGTGCCAATTAAATAGCATTGGGCTAAGCCGTGTACAACATCTGAGGCAGGTTAAAAAAAAAAAAAGTAGTTTTTTTGGGGCAGATGAATGCAGGAGAGCTAAGATTAGAGCGAATGCGGCCTTGCAACCTGCTCTCTTCTGCTCTTGCGATTTCATTCCTACGAAGGTAAGGTCCATGTAGGCTAGAGAGGAGAGAAAAGGGGAGAATCATCCCCCCCCAACCCCGATTTGCTTTGACACTTTTCTTGGTGCTGCTTTACAGCCCCAGGCTTGGGGGTTTTGAAGGGGAAGTTGTATCTGGAATGGAGCTAGCATTTGGCTCTGGAAAGCCTGGCCTGAATCTCCCTGCCAAGGCCCCCCCTTCCCCCACATTGTACAGCTTCGACAGCAGATCAGATATATCCTCTTGGGAGACAAGACTGCATACAGAAGGAGCATTGCTTTCAGGCATACCAGCTCCTTGGCCTTTCTCCACCAGCCAGTCCTTTATGGAAGCAAAGGGGACGTGCCCCGAATACCCATTTCACAGCTTGCCAAGGAGATTTGTGCAAAATATTCCCCGTCACTCGGTGGGAACGTGACATATTTGGGAGCGCTCCTTGCTTTGCTGTGCTGGGCTGAGCTAACACTTGCACTTGGGCGGGTGCGCCGCTCTTGAGTTGACTTTAATTTGTCTTTTCCCTCCCTAAGCGGAGGCAGGCCCCGCGGATGATCTTCCCCATTGCGCAGGGTTATTTGTCAGGTTTCAGTTTCCCCCAGCTTTCCTTTTAAAATAATTAAAGTGTCAACTCTGGTTCACAGGCTGGTCAACATTTTAATTCCTCTCTAACTTTATAAGGCAATTTCATGAATTATACAGTGCGGTAACAGAAGGAGCTAAATAAAGATGCAACACTAGCTGTGTTTAATAAATACACCCTCGCTATCCATGGAAGCTATTTGCAAGTCAGAAATACGGCGCACGATGATCTAGCTGTCAATTGCAAATTTTTGAGATTACAGCTGGGTCATCACTATTTTATGCTAAATCCTATCTTCTAAAAATAAAAGGAGAGGCCGTGTGGTGGGAGCTTCAGAGCCGCGCCGGCTTCACAATGGGTTCCTTGGCTTTGGTGACCTTACAATCTAGCAATCATTTATAAATGAGCAAACTTGTATTTCCTTCCCAGATAAACGCTTAATAACCTTGCAGGAAATCAATAGCTGTGTTTACTAGAAGTCACGAGGCATTAATAATAAAGGGAGAACTGGCTGAGGGCCCAATCCTGCGAGGTACTAAGCAACATCTCCACCCCGTGAAGCCAAGAGGAGTTGAAGTGCATTGTGGGATGAGGCCCTCATTTGCAAAACGAGAGCAGGGGCACAAGGAAAAGTGATTTTCATGGAGCTGTATTCTCTGATGGTAACGATTTCCCGGGGGGGTGGCAGAAAGAGGCCTGCGCCTTTACTTAGGTCCCAATTAACTCTTTCGAGTGGGGCTGGAGCCAAGGAGGGTCCCTTGTATAAGGATTTCCTTTGAGAAAGTTCCTGGCAGCTTCCTGCTTGCTGAACATCGTCCTTTCGGAGTCGAAGTACCCGGGCCGGTGTTCCCGAGCGTAAATGGTCTATCGATTGATGTATTTTAAGGGACCACATCCTGCAACCCATTACGGGCTGGAAGTAGTACCGATACATTACAGCACTCCACTAAGGAGCACTTGACGCCTTTCAGGAGGGAGCTCTGCCAGCAGAAATATCCTTTGCTGTCATTAGGTTGGTGGCTGTTAGCCAGAGCCAGCTATTCCTGATGGGCAAGGAGGTGTTTGAAGGAAGGAAGTCAGTTCATCCCTTGCTTATGGCCAACTCTTCCAATGCCAAGGCATGCCAAGCCCTGGGAAAACCTGGCGCGCTGGAAGTTGGTGACCCAGCTGCAGGAATTAGTCTCTGGCCTGTGCCGTGCTGGACTCAGATCGAAGGATCGCTTCTAGCCAGGGCTGCGGTGGTGGATGAGATGGGCACTTCCTTTGGGCAGCGCGTGCTTCTGCTCGGCAGCGTCCAGATGGCCTCTTTGGCACGTCGACACCGAACGCTGTATCATTGAACACAAAATATGTCCCTGCAAATTTCTGCATCACTTGCAAATAAATGCACTGTTTTCAAGGCCAAAGTATGACGGGGGCAAGGGGGTCGGACCTGATGTTTAGTGTTTAGGGCCCTTCTGACTCTAAGCGCTATGATACTATGGAGTGAAAACCTACATCCAAAGTGCAAAATAAAGTGGTTTGAAATGTGTTTCTCCCTCCCCGGGAGTTCAGGTCTTCACATTTCTGCGTCTCTGTTGTAAGAGCGGGCGATACCCGCTGCCAGGGGAAGCGGTGAGAGCTAGGTTAGAGCCGCATTAAGGAGTTCAATGTGGGGAGAAGACAGCCCTGCTCTGAGGAAATCCTTTCAGACTAACCCAGCTACAACCTCTATCCTTGAATTTTTTTTTTTTGCAAATGTCTAATTGGTCTGATAAAAGCTAGCGCCTCTACCACGCTGACTGGAAGGAAATCCTACACCCCACCAGCTCCTGGAAGAACTCGTTCTCCCAAATGAGACTTTGAGTAGGACAGTCCTAACGAGCCGTGGACCTCCACGGGGAGGGCGATACCCGCAGCGGGTCACCTGTGACGGAGGACCCCGCCGCTTCCGTCTGGAGAAGCCCTGCTAAACACGAGGTCTCGGAAAGAGCACTGCTATGGAAGTGCAGGGGCCGAGCGCTAGGAGTGCGGAGCTAGGAGACCGGGACTGCTAATTTCCTCGTTTGGAGTCTCTCTCTGCCAGCAAGCAATTCCCTTCCTCCGTCTCCATTTTAAACAACTGTGAACCCTAGGAAGAGTCCCCGCTTGTCCTAACCGATCCCCGGCAGGTGTGAGAGCGCAGCGGCAGATGCCCCCGGTCCCGCCACCGGCATGCCAGGAGTCCAGCTTCTCTGGGCCGGGGTTATTCTCCCAGAGCTTGGCATCAGTGGGACAGCTGGGCACACGTGGCAGCGTGCCGGGTCCGGAGGCAGCCCTGCGCACCCCAGGGGAGGCCAGGGCATCACGCAGAATCACGCAGGGCAAGAGCAGTCACGGAGCAGGTAATTAATCCTCCTTACACCTAGACACCGCTCTCAAAGTCAGCCACGACTGGCTTGTAGCTTCGCCGCTAACCCACTTCAGTGAGACGTGACCCGTGAGCCCTGGGCAGTGACTGCTGCACAGAGCACTTCGCTTCCAGCCACTCTGAAGGACCACGTTTTCACTCGAGCTGTGGACCTGGTCGGGATGGTGGGTTGGGATGGCAGGGGGTTGGTCTACGTGTGGCCTCCCGAGGTCTCTTCCAGCCCTCCTTGTCTATTATTCTATGCCCCTCCTCTCCCTGATGACCTCCTCTGTTTTGCATAAATAATTGACAGGTCATTAACATCTCATTGAAACCGGTAGAACATTGCTGGGGGGGGATGGGGTGCGTGTTTGGCGGGGGGGGGGGGGGGACACAAAAGTAGCACCCCGGCAGTCAGAGCTGATAACGGGGCATTGCGCAGGGAAAAGAGCCGTCAGTTTTAAAATGTCGGGTGCTAAAACAACCTGACATCAGAAGTATTGAAACCAACCTAACCACCCCCCTTGC
>JAGPOW010003364.1:2440946-2506863 GCA_030014935.1 Caiman crocodilus | reverse complement strand
CCCCCCACAACAGTAGCACCACGGCAGTCAGAGCTGATAACTGGGAATTGCGCAGGGAAAAGATCCGTCAGATTTAAAATGTCAGGTGATAAAACAACCTGACATCAGAAATATTGAAACCAACCTAACCACCCCCCTTGCCCCCCGCGACAAATAACTTGTGTGATGCCTGTGAGCCTGATAACGCTCGTCAGGCCGATGGTTTTGGAGAGACCCCAAGCCAGCATCCGAACCGGATTCAAGCGTGCAACTAAAAGGACCGCTCCCGAAGCCAAGTGCCCACCTTCCTAGCGTGAGCGTGTGTACAGGCTCACGTTTGCAGATACACACAGGCTGGGTGTGCAAAAGCATCTGTGTAAAACTGGAGGCTGGAGCTGGGTATTTTGAACTGGAACGCAACTGCACTGTACAGAGGGCGCACAGATGGCCTCACATCGCTGAAATCCCACTTGCACCCTCAGGGGATTAAAAAACAGGTGTAGGTATAGATCGATCTAGATCTATATAGATACGTTGCTCTATCTATAGCTATGTATAGATAGGTCACTCTATATCTATATCTATTTCTATATCTATATAGATACATTGCTCTATCTATAGCTATTTATAGATAGGTCACTCTATATCTATATCTATTTCTATATCTATATAGATAGGTTGCTCTATCTATATCTATATAGCTAGGTCGCTCTATCTATGTATCTATCTATCTGTATAGATAGTTTGATCTATCTATATATCTATATCTATATAGCTAGGTCGCTCTATCTATGTATCTATCTATCTGTATAGATAGTTTGATCTATCTATATCTATATAGATAGGTCGCTCTATCTGTATCTATATAGCTAGGTTGCTCTATCTATGTATCAATCTATCTGTATAGATAGTTTGATCTATCTATATCTATAACGATAGCAATAGATTGATCTATCTATATCTGTATCTATCTATATAAGCAGTAGAGTTACAACCTTTTTGTCGTATTGAAAAACCACCCTCGGTGCAGTAAGTGCCCTCATACGGGACTGCAGCCAACGTGACTCCAGAGCAATTACCGTGGTACAAGTCCTGGCGAGATTCCTGACTCAGCTGACCTTGTTTTGAGGAACAACTACAGACTGAGAGAGGAAATAGTAATGTTCTCATTTGTCCCTTGCTCTCTACACCCATCGGCTCGATCGCGAGTTACCAAATTGGCGACTGAGATGCACCGAGGACTGTTCCAGACCACGGAAAACATCTGGCTTCTCGTTGACACCTCTGCTTTCAACCAAAGGGCAAAAACTTTTGTAGTGGCCGCGAGCACGAGGCAGCAGCGGGGGGAGCCTGAGGGAAACAGCCAGGCCCTGATGCTAATAAAGAAGCGGTTAACTTGTTTTTTCACAGCTGGAGCAGATGATCTGAATTTTTCTTTCAAGGATCACTGGGCTTGTGGCCGCGCGCTGGCCTTGTCAGCGACCCGTGAATATCAAGAGAAGGTTATTGCTGCTCATAGCGGTTTTCAAATTGAGGATGGATAAATCCAATATCGAGTCGCAGGGAATTTCCGGTTGGACTTGGGCCAGCATGGCAAAGCCAAACGTTCATCGTGTCAAGTAGAGTACCCCGTGTCTTGTAGCCTGCCCTGCCACTTCGTTCAGTCAGTCTGATTGAAAGGAAGCTAGGCAATCCCTGGCGTACCTATGAGAGACCTTATGGGTACATGTAGACAGCATGGGGGAGAGAGGAATTGAGTAAACCCAATCAAGAACATCTTGGCTTAGTGCTCCTAAGGTTAGCACTCTTTGGCTGCATCCAGACATGCAGGCATGTGCGGTTTATGGTGCTGCAGACCTCTTTCTGGTGCCTCAGACTGCACGCCCAGAACGTTAAAATGTGTCTCATGCTGCAAATTTGCAGCATAGGGGTAAAAATTGCTAATGGGATTTCCCGGTAGGAAAAAACCAAACTGCTGAGACAAAAAGCAGCACAGCTACAACAAGGTGTGCCAGAAGGAACGGTGGCTCAGTCCTCCAGGGAGGTGCTCTGGCTGCCGGGCAGAGCGTCTCGACCATTTCATTTGTGCCCCAGCATGCCAGGAGCTGGGAGCAGTGGGGAAAGGGCAGTTTGCCTGAAGTGGGGCAATGTGTCCAAAGCGCACGTGCAGGGCTGTGCACTGCAGCATAAAGTAGCAGCGCAAATTTGTGCTGCTGCAAGTGCATGCCCCTGTACATCTGGACTCTGCCTTTGTGGCCAAACACGCCTCCTTCCTCTAGTATCATGAGCCCGTTTCTGTGCATCCAGCAGAAGTGAGGAATGAAACGCTAACTTTCGATACAGGCTCAGAGCAGGGAAGAGGGAGGCATTAATTCTAGTCCCAGCCTCGCCGGGCACGTCTCGTCTTTCCTGTGCTTACCTTGCCGTAAAGGAGGATGACCTTGCTTTACTCCCAGGGTGCGTCGGAAGGCTACACTTGCTAGGGTCTGTGCAGTGCCTTGAGCTTCTTGCCTGGAAAACTTCACAGGAGAGGGCACACACATGCTGTGCGATTCCAAGCGTGCTGGCGAACCTCCCGCGGCTCAGTCTGTGTTGAAAAGGTGCTAGTCTCCTTTTAGAAGTCCCTGGGTTTGTTCAAAATGAGCTGGAAGCAAAACTCCCTCTCGGAGACCCTCAGACATGCCAGGGAGGGGGGGATCTAGAGCTGAACTGCCCGAAAGCTTGCAAAGAACTTTTCCCCGACTGTTTAGCTGGTCTAATAAAAGCTATGGCACCTACGCAACGAACCTCGCCTGCCTGCGTCCTTAGACGGACACGGCTACAACCAACACCTTTGCTGTCTCCTGTCTGAGCCCCTCGTCTCCAGGCCCAGCAAGGCCCTCGCTCTGGGGCCGGAGGCTCCAACATCAAGTCGATCCCACGTTTGCAAATCCATTTGCCGCGACAAGCAAGGCCTCGCGTAGGTAGAGGCGTCCTTGTGCCCGCGCGTTGCACGGTCCAAGCTGGGCGAGGGAGCCGCGGCCTCCGTACGGTAGTTCCTTATCCTGGGGCAAAGCTTAGTTTTCAAAGCTCGAGTGAGCGTGAGCCGCAGCATTGCTTTAGCGTGCATTAAAGCTGCGCTTTTTTAACTAAATGACATCAGTCTTGGCACCTAATCAAGCAAGCCCACTTTTCCCCTTCTGTGCACACTGAAGATATCCCAACCTCGTTTCCAATGTGAGAGCTGAAAACAACTGGAAACATGTACTGGGAGGAAACCAGCATGAAATAGCCTTCAGTCACAGATTAGGGGTATGTCATATGTTTCATTACCTGCTGAAAAGACCGTCTCTGCGTGTTGGGGAATATTTATAATACCAAACTATTCACAGCCCTCTGCCTTTCCTTATTGCTTGCATGCAGCCAGAAAGGCGTTAATAAAGTAGCCTTGACGATCTGAATGATTTATAGGGCAGCGATTCTGTAAATAGGGTTTAAACTTTTAAAGATTTATTTGTTTCCCGACGAAAAGCCAGGCTGGTGGTATGCAACGTATATACCGCGTAGGTTAATTATGCTATTTATATGTAAGATAAATTGTCTAATGGGCTGCGTGCCAGTGCAGCAGTTCAGCTTGATGCTAATGTTTTCTAACAGATTTTTTTTTTTTATCCCACTGAAAGTTTGCAGCGAGATGCTCTCGCTCCCCAGGATGCCAGGAGACGCGTTTCCCTGAGCTAGATGCCGTATCACTCGAGTGCCCCTTGTCGCCGGGCAGCATTGCTGATTTCTTATTAAAAATTCTCTTTGTTCCTCTTCAGTCTGGCGTTGGTCCCTCCTTGAGCTGGAGCAGCTGAAAAGCTGAATGTTATGTCAGGGTTTGAAGTGCAGGCAGCTTTCTTTTCAACTGTTTCTTTCAAATCCACTTCAATATTACAGCTTCCTGAACTCCTTCTTTTCAGCCTGTCCTTTATTTTTTGTCCTTTATGCTGTTTCTTTTTAAGCCGCGTCCTTGTGTTATTGTGTCTGGCAGAACAGTCTAAGGCAGGGCGGATTTCAGAAGCGCCGCGCTCCTTCAAACCAGGTTTGAAGTCTGCCCGCTCTCTTCTCTCACCCCCAATTGCTTTCCCCACCCGTCCGCCCCGCGACGTGGCCACCTGGCATGGAAGCACCGCAGGGCGCAGCCAGCATTTCTGCGAGCGCTGCCGTTGCAAACCGCCCCTGCCCCACGCCAGCGCCGGGCGAGGCGTAGCAATCCCGGGGAACGAGAGCCCATTTGAGATGGGGCCGGCTCTCAGCGTGTCGCTATCTTTGGCTGCAGAGAGACAGTGTTTTCTAGCACGCTTGTCGAGCACCCCGCTGGCATCGCCATACCTGGCTTCTTCCGGCCTCCAGACAGTTTCAGATCTATTTAGAGGTAATGTTGCAGACAGAATGTGGGTGTTTTCCATCACAGCCGTGCTCATGCTCCTTCTTAGTCAAACTATGAATTTTACATGCCTTCTTTTCTCGAAAGTTTTGTCAATGTGCCTAAGAAGCTATTTATCCTTCGCTTCCAGATGCTACCGCTCTAAGTGCCCGCGAATGTTTTGTTATGGTTCCCAAGTTAACAGCATTTTGAGTATCGCTACTTTAGAAAATCCTTGCAAAACCATCTGTGATTTTTCGGCTCTTGTGTGGTATAATCAGATCACACTGGAGTGTGATTTTTATGCATCAAAACCTTAATGTCCTCATGATGAAGTCACAACAGCTTTGAGAATCGACATAAATGCGTGGCCTCCCTGCGGGGTCGTGTCCGGTGGAGGTGCTGGGATTATTTTGGGGGGTTTCATTGTATTGTATACTTCCGGCCGTCTGGGCAGCTCACAATCCAGTAACCTTGCATGCGTCTCCCTTGTGCCCAAGCGTATTTTCATCAAAGCTTTTTCTTTAAATAATAAAAGTAAAAGCTGAGTGAATATTTGAGACATTTCGCTTCCTTGGCCCTTGTGCTTTTTGCACGAGGTTGTGTGACCCTCCCAGCTGGTACAGATCATTTCTTTGTATTTGTGCTCTCTCTCCTATTCCTGTGCACAGACCCTACCTATTGTTTGGTTACGTCCTGAGATGTTCTCCCGACGTGAGAGACTGAATGCCCGTAAAATCCTGCCCAATCTCTCCGGTAATGTTGGCTCATGGCACCTGAATCAGGATGTGGGTCTTACTGTGGATCTAGAGGGTCGTGATCAAGACCACACCGCAAGCTGACCCTAGGCAACCCTGCCGAAGTGGGCAGCTGGTCATTAGGCAGCTGCGTGCAGTGCATCCCCACCGCTCGTTTACGTGCCGTTGTTGATTGAAAGTGTTGCGCCTTCGCCATGCCGACCCAATGAGCCACCGGCCTTGGGCAGACCTTTGACTTTGGAAGGACGGCAGAGCGATGGCAGTTTGGAAAGCCCTATAGCACCCACAGGCAGGTGAAGGATGCAAGCCCAGAATGCAGGCTCCCTTCCACTTTCTGGCCTATACAGTGTATTGTGATGGCCGGGGGATGTGTATTACAGGAGTGCCCGTGGGCCAGTCAAGAACGGTGCTGCTCCAAAGAACTCAACTCAACACGCAAGCCAAGCAAAGAGGCATAGGATGGGGACAAGGGTAGGTGGGGCGGCGGGTCATCATATACTAACTGTAACAGTGAAGTTTGTATATCACATGCTAATTATATACTAATTATAACGTGACAGTTTGTCACGTGAAGAGCTCACCATGAGATAAAAGTGATGTGCTCCCCATCCTGGGCAACCTGAATCCAGAGTAATGAAGTGTCGGGGCTGGGAAGGGAAATCAAGCGTCCCGACTCCCGGTCCTTTGCTCTGCACTAAACTGCGCTGCCCTCGCACATCCCCACACACGCAGGGGAGCGTGCGGTTCCCGTGTCCCTGCTTTGTGTTTCGTTCGGGTTTGTTCCAGATTGTCATAGCCTTCTACATAGATCGCAGGGCCGTCAGGGTTGCCGTATCACAGTCGGTCTTGTCAACTGGAAGGTTATTTAACTCCAGGGCATTGAGCATCTGCTGTTCTATTTCAGTCCAGTGGACATGATCTTGGAGGGCTCTGCCAAATTTGTAATGAGTGTATTATCACAGCTACCCAATCAAACCATTTAAAAGTTGGAAACATCAGCCCCTGCTTCCTTTAGGGGCACGGGAGGCCCCCTCCTCTTGTTTTATAGATGTCATGATGGCTCTACTCTTTTGAAAAACCTTTCAGGGTTTTGGATGGAGAGCAGTGGACCTGGTGGAAGGATTCTGGGTAATGGCAAAACGTGCCTTGTACCAGGCAACGAAAATGGTTTAGAGGGGCATATGACTGGTGAGGAGAGGCGGAGGGAACTGGGCTGATTTAGTTCAGAGAAGAGAAGACCGAGGGGGATTGAAGAGCAGCCTTCACCTCCCTGCCGGGGGGCTGCAAAGAGGATGGTGCTGGGCTGGTCTCAATGGGGGCGGATGGCAGAAGGAGCAATGGGTTCAAGCTGCCGCAAGGGAAGTTGAGGCTGGATATTAGGAAAAAATTTCTCACAAGGAGGGTGATAAAGCACTGGAGCAGGTTACCCAGAGAGGTGGTGCGATCTCCATCCTTGGAGGTTTTGAAGACCCGGGGAGACAAAGCCTTGGTTGGGATGATGTAGCTGGTCCTACTTGGAGCAGGGGGTTGGGCTAGATGTGACCTCCTGAGGTTGTATCCAACCCTAATTGTCTCTGATTCGCTGTGATTATCTGGTCCGTTTCCATAGTCGAGACCTTTCTTGGGTTCTTAGATGTTGTCTGTAGTTGATGGTAGGCCAGGTGCTATAGTCAGTGGCCAGCAATTGGTATGGTTCCCCTGGGACGGACCCCTGCTGTGGGTAGGAGCAACGCACTGACAGCGCTCAGCCTGGCGGATTGAAACTGCAGCAAAAGTCAAGGGAGACGTACATTCGTATCAAAATCCTCCGCTGGGAAAAGCCTTGCAGACTCCTTGAATGAATCGTCTGATGGACTGGAGTCAGTGGGGATGGAGGCAGAGTTATTAATGCACTAAATGTTGCTTTTTTTTTAAAAAAAAAAAAGGGGAAAATCATCAGCGCCTCTCCTCTGCGGGTTCGGATGCTGCTAGTGCTGTGCAGCGAGCAGACGGGCCCAGAATTAATCCTCCAGTGTTTCCCCCCCTAGTTGGGGGAGTCATCAGGAACCATTCGCTGTGGCTGGCCAAGGCTGCTGCTGCAGTCCTCCTCACCTGATTTATTATCTCCGCTGAACACACAGAGGAGAGGATTCTTCATGGGAAGAGAAGTTGGCAACTTGAAACGGTCCCTTGGATGCAGCAAATGTTTGGTTTGTGAGCATTCATTCAAAGCAGTGAAGATGCAGAGAGAGGGAGGGGGAAAAAAAAGAAGAAAAAAGCGCTAGTTGTGAAAGAGGAAGATAAAGAAAAGACAAATCACAGACGCTTGCAATGCCGTAATACAATAAGGCGGCTAATATTTTTATTCGGAAAGTCGGGGGCAGATAGGTACTCCAAACGGCTATAGCTAATGTGAAATTAGTTTTGCATATTCAAGAAAGTAAACACGAGAGCCAGTTCGGGCTTCTGCAGAATTACAGAAATTAGAAATGGAAGAAACCTATTAATTCATCTTTCCGTTTCCCCAAGGCTATTATAGGATTGTTCGCTACTGCAAATTATTTTTAGTATATTGTCCAATCTATTTCAAGTCTCATGAGATGGGGGTGGGGGTTTTATTCCCCTCTCAGGGAATTCATATGAAAGAAAATTGAATTGGGTTCAGCTACAAGAAAAATGGACCCAGACGTGGATCAGACCACTATTGTGAGGGTTAAAAATGATCAAGTGCATTTCTCTCTTCTTGCTCTACTGAGTCCCTCTGTCCTCTGATTTGCCCCGGAGGGAGGTGGAAGTACGGAGGTGTTTCCCTGCCCTGTCCAGAGCCAATCCCTTGCTCAACCTCAGGCATATTGGAATTCCCATTAGAGAGCTCAACATAGGAATTTGCCTCAGGAAATTTGCTTAAATATCCAAATTGCCAATGCCCATCTGCCCTCTAACAACGCTGCGTGGGGACCCAGTGACTGCAGGACTATTGGACAGGCAACCTGTGCTTCAAATGGGATCTAACGATATTTCATGCCTGCCTTGAAATGCTTCTACTGCCGCCTTTGCTTCAACCTTTCGACGCAAACCTTTGGGTAACATGGGTGCAGCTGAGATTAAAACCATGTTTTAATCTTGTGGGAGACCCACATTGTGACTGGCTCCCTGGGTGCTCTTGGTTTGGTTGCTGTGGATGCGAAGCTTCGAAGACTTTGATTTGCGGTCCGCTCTAGCTTTTATGTTTCTAATCGCTGTGCGCGCAAGGTTCCCCAAGATTGCTCGACTTGTTACGGAGGAGACGCGTTCACCGTGCTGTCTTTCGGATGACCGTCCTTTCATCCTGTTGCTTTCTCTCATTCTCAAGTCAAAATTGTTTTTAGGTTGCAAGGGTATTTTTGCTTTCAATGTGGAAGCATAACCGTTTAGAGGGGTTTCGCTGTTGAATAGGCCTCTCCTGACTATTTGCTGCCGACTGAAGTGCGCGGCACAAGTTCTCATCTCTGCCAGAGCAATTCTAAACAATTTAGAAAATTGTTTTGGTGCCTGTTTCAGCTGGAGACCCGGGGGGAATAAAACTGCATTTGGATGCTTACTTTTAAAAGATTATGTGCAGGCCAATAATTCAGAGAGTAGACAAGGCCCCTTTGACTCGCTTTAAACAGACAGAAAGGTTCAGTTATTAACCCTGGAAACTCAGCTGCCGTGTCTGCCCAATGACACACGCAGCACGGCATTTTTATGGGCTTTTCAGTATTGACTGCCTCAGAGGCACCCTCCGTGCCCTTGTGAAATGCTGGCATGTCACAGGAGGCATGTTGGGATCGACACTCAGCCACAGAGGTGTGATTTTGCCCAGTTTTCCTAGCTGAGCGTGCAACCTGGCTGCAGGGAAAGGTTACTCGGTGCCTGCCAATGGGGCAGAGTTCCCATGCAGGAACCGTTCGGGGCCCTGGCCCTGTTTGAAGGGCGGGCGGACAGTCTCCGCTATGGATCTTGTAACATCCACGTTCGCTCCCTTTCTCACTGCTCCCGGAAGCCCTCCTGGCATCTGTTCCAGGTCTGCTGCTATGTCCTGAGCCCACAAGCCACAGTAAGGTATGAAAACCAGCAGCCGTGTGCGGTGAGCAGTGTGCATCTGTAATACGGGAGGCTGGGTGTTTCTCCATCCAGCTGACCTTCACTGTCCCGGAAAGCCGAAACACTCATCAGCTAGGGGTCCTGAAGGTGACGGGGGAAGCGGGCTGCACACGTGCGTCTCGCAGGATCGGCTTCCCCTGCTCCAAGGGACTGAAGGCCTTCCAGCCAATATTTCACCCTTTCCGCATCTCACAGAAGGGAGTGTTTGTCCTGGAGCAGCAAGGGCTTTGGCTCTGAATTGTCAGTGGAAGCGAGACCCTATTTGAATATCAGGATTTAATTTTATAGGGCTTATGCGTAGCCCAAAATATTAGTTTAACATTACCACTGGATAAGTCAACACAGGCGGAAAAAATTGACCAAAGCCATTTTTTTTCACCCACTTTTCTCTCACCTTTGAAGATGAAACTGAATCTCCGCTGCTAAGTTATAATGATTTATTGGTGGGTTGAGAAGCTGGGTTTTTAAATACTGCATCTTTGGGCTGCTGGCAGCCTTGCTCCCTATAAATCTTAACTAGTATTTCTTAGCCCTTTTATGCCAGCTGCTTTCATGCATTCAAAACCTTTTCCATGCAGTAGCCTATGAAAATATTGAAAGGATGCCCAGAGCAACACCAGTATATGAAGGGGAAAACTTTAAGATGTTTTGTGACTATTTTTTAACAGAACCTGCCAAATCTTAATTTTTCCAGTTTACAAGTAAGAGCTTCTAACCATCTGTTTGCTGTCAACCAGTGTTTGTTTGGAGAGGAATTTTATTACTTTTTTCCATCTCACACTCCTGTTCTTACAAGTAGTTTACTGAACTTCATAAATGTCAGCTTTCATGGTTGTTTTGTAAGCAAGTCATGATTTAGGATTTAATCAAAATTGAGCAGTCAGTGTCTTTAATCAATCCGAACAGAGATCAAAACAAAGAAATGGAGACTGAAAATGAAACATTTAATGTATCCCCAGAGTCTTGGAAAAAGCCATATTTCCAATGTAATAGTTACCAGAAATTGTTACAACAGACTCCAAAGAAGAAAAAGAATACCCCCAAAACTGCTTGCGTAAAGATAAAAATGGTTGAAGCAGTTTGGGATTTGAAAAATCATTGCAATCTTTTCTCTTATGCAGCATCCAGAGTAAACCAAGATCAGCCCCTTCCAGTGAGGTAAAGGCCATAGGAAGGGGGGCTGTACTCACAGAGGTGAGCTTGTAATTAGGGGTGTGCAAAACGGACCATATTCAATTTGGATTCAGATCGGGCCCGAATCGGGAATAGTGATTCCATTAGTTGATTCAGATCGCTGTCCCTGATTCGATTTGGCCAAATCTGAACCTGAAGATTCGATGCTGATTCGGAGAATCAGTGATTCGGACGTAGACACAGCTGTAAAGGTTTTTCCTACGTACCAGCGGGTACCAGTGTGGGTCGTGAACGCTACAATGCTGGGGTGCATGGAGCGTCCCAGAGGAGCACAGGGGAACCCCCGCGTGCTCCGCGGCGAACCCGAAAGTAGACGGAACTACTTCCAGACCAATTCCGGGTCTGCTGCTGAGCATGCTGGGAACCCCCCCCCCCCCCGGCGCTCCTGTGGGATGCCGCATGCACCCCAGCATCGCAGCGTTCACGAGCCACGCTGGTACCGCCAGCTATGTAGAAAAAACATTTACAGCTGTGTCTATGTCCGAATCCTCAAATCTCTCCAAATTGATTCAGAGGATTCTGATTCGATTTGGAGAAATTAAAGAGTCTCTCGATTCAATTTGGATTTGGAGGTTCGGCCACCGAATCAGGCCGAATCGAATCAGGGACAGAAGCTTTGTACAGCCCTACTTGTGATGCCCCTGCCCATATGGCAACGTCTTGACTTCAGTGGGACGGTGTGTGTATAAGAAGAGGGCTCAATTCTGGTCTCCTCACTTGCCCAGGGGCTGCAGAGTAAATGCAAAGCTGCAAAAATGCAACAGCGCGGCTTTATTTCTGGCTGCCAGCTGGGCAGATTGTTTCTGCTACAGACAATCTTCCAGGAAATCTGGAGGCCTGGGGTGGTTCAAATACTTGATTGTGTCCTGAGCATGCCTGCCCATGAGCTCATACGAGTGCGCGCACAGTAAGTGCACGTGCAAAGGCAGAGTGGACATTGGACGTGGAGGTATGCCCCTGCTCTGCCTCTCTGCATTGCGTTGCAAGCAGGACCTTGCTTTCCAAGCTCAGCTGCATCCCGTATCCTCCGCTACCGAGTATTCGCGCTGCGCACCTTGGAAGGATGAACAAATCCATTCAGCTTCAGGACGTGAACCTGGTCATTCTGGGGTCTGGTCATTTGAAACTGGTCCTTACATGAACACAGTTTGCTCCTACCCTCCAAATCAAATCATGACTTCCGCTGCCTCCCCAGGCCCTGCATTGTGCGACTCTCCCGACACCATCAGTGCGTTGGATCCAGGGCCTTGGTCTGCCCAGGGCCAGGCAGAGGCAGCGCTCAGATATCCCGGAAGCTGGTACGCCTAAGTCGAAAGTGTCATCGCCTCCCATGTACTCTCGGGATGCAAACCGCACAAACACCAGGAACTTCATTTCCATTTCCATGGCAACTGGAAATTTGCTACCTGGCACATGGATCGCGACGTAGCTGCGTGAACTACTGGTGTATGAAGGGGACCGGGTGAGGCTGCTGCTCTCCGACAAGCCGTGTACATTTCCCAACTTCCGTGCGTTTAAAATCTCAGCCATAAAGTGGCATTCAGGCAGATTATTTTGCATTTAATTTCTGCTCGTTTCTAAAGCGGGCCGAGCTGCTGTGGAAAAAGCAAGTCATCCTGATCTGGTATCCCTTTCAGTTTGGCAGGATTCCTTAAGAGCTAGCACGATCGGAGCAGAGTGTTAATGATACGTGCTGCTCAGCAAAACTGATATGGGTCATGAAAACCAAATTAATTGGGGTTACAACTAGAGCAATACCCTGCTGAATAATTAAGAAGTAAAACAAAACTTGGAGTAGCTTGTTGATGCATCTGAGCCTAATTACACTGTCGAGTGTACTACAGCTCCATCTCTAGTGGTAGCAAATGGTATAAAGGACCTTACGAGAGAGCTAAACATTTTTATGCAGGGACCCGGTGACAAAGCAGGGGAACGAGGTGGAGAAACTTAAAAGGGACAGCAGGTTTATTGAGCTAATTGGCCATTTCCTGCCCAACAAGTCCCTGCATCCACAGTACCATACGATCAAATTATATCTGACACTAGAGAAGGGAAGAAATGAATATTAATCAAGGGCATGCAATGTAGCTGCGTACTGTCGGCGTGAAACCATTACCTGGGAACGGGCGTGTGCTTGTCTTTTAGTACGTGTCACACTACGGGGACCTTTCTCTTATGGGCAGTCGGGCTCCAAACAGCCTCCCATACAAGAGCAGCTCAGATGTGGTGGGAGAGGGAAGCGCTGTGTGTTTGCGTGTCTGCGTACATAGCCTTGAACGTCTTCAGGTGAGGAAATGTGAGCCTTGCCTCTTCATTGTGGGGCCTCACCATGCCAGTTAACTGTTGCCCTTGAAGCGGTAAGGAGCAATCTCTTGGCTGGTCCTGGGGAGCACGTGCATATCCTGGTGAGCTGCCTGCAGGGTCACGGGGGGCTGCTTATACATAGGCCCTGCAAAAATGTGACCTTACCTCCTGGCACAAGCAATGCAGACAGTACTGTAGGACGAGCTGGCTGCCTTGGCTCACTGCGCACGCACAGCGGGCAAGGCACTGATCCTGCAACGAGCTGTGAGCTGCGAAGTCCTTTCCAGCGGGAAGCAGAGGTTCGATTTGAATTGATAAGGGAGCTTGCAGCTGGACGGGCTACAACCTCCTTCTTCTTGTGCATCGTGCACTGGTTTTGGAAGACCCCAGGCAACGAGCGTCGTCCAGCTCCTGCAAGCTGGAGAGACAGATAACTAATTACGCTGTGTTTCCGCAGCAGTGCACGTGTACGTGCAAGTATTCAAGAGGTGTTGGTAGCTAAGTCTGTGCTGAAAGTGAGTCTTTTAGCAAGAGTTAGTCCCCCCCCAATCAGCCTTTCACAATTCCCTTTTGCAAGCCACAGCAAACACTTGTCCTTTGAACCATGACTGAACTTTCCGTGGAGAGGTAGCCCTGCCGTCGGAGGCTCTGAAGGGAAGGCGCTCTCTGCTTCCATCTACTGGGAAGCTGGCCACAGAGACCGGACCAAGGCATGACCAGATTTTCCTTGCAGGCTTGCTCTGTGCCCTCCCACGTTGAGATTTTTTTTGGTTTAAATTCTTTTCAGCCTTGGATGTGATGCCAATGACATATTATTATCCTCATTGCGTGGCCGGATAAACCCCGAGTGAGAATTTGCTATATGACCGTCCTCCGTTTTGGGGCTGGGCACATAGTAGGGGAAGTGAAGGGGTGGGGGTATCTTGTAGGTAGATCTTGCATGGCAGGGATGATGCGTGAGGCACCCACTACCACTGATTAGGCTCTACAGTGTCATGCCAGAGCTGACTGAGCCCTGGCAGCTGGTATACTGGGTGTAGCTGGGGTAGAAGCTGGAAGACCCAGCTGTGGCTTCACAGGTGCGGGGGACAGACAGTGCCAGGCTGGTTGTGGGATGGCATTGTGGTTACAAGGGGCACCGTGACCATGGGCGATGCAGGTGCGGTGGTGGGACATTTTGTCATGCACGACGGGCAGCATTGCACCTATCAAAGGGACATTTTTTCCTATGGGATGTTCCTTCCCCAAGCAGGGGACTCCAGATCTTGCGTGGGTAGGCATGCCAGAATCTGCTTGGGGTCATGATCCCTTTGGAGGTAAATGCTAACTGTTTTGCCTGGGTTGTGCTGAGTCTGGATGCTGGCTCTGCTATAGACTCCCAGGCCATGTACCGGCATTACACAGAAACTGGTCTAAGTGACTGAAAACTGGTCTACACCCATAACAGAACAGTTCAGGGTACTTAAAGTAGTTTAAAAATGGACTGAGAAAGGCCTGGATGGATGAGGTATCAGACTGAACTGGTTTAGATTACACCATTCTATTGAACTTCTGTACCAGATCCCCAGGTTCATTTGGATCTAGATCAGGGGTGAGCAGTTATTTGGGCTGCAGGGCCACTTAGGGAGTTTCAGTGAGCAGTTGCAGGCCAGGTCAGCACCCCACAGCTCACAATGGCTCACCCAAATGCGACGGCTCTGCTTTATTTCTAGCTGCTAGCAGGGCACGTTGCATCTGTTACAGACAATCTTCCAGGAAATCTGGAGCCCTGGGGTGGTTCGAATACTTGTTTCTGTCCTGAGCCTGTCTCAGTGGCGAGCCCGCCTTACTACTTCATCCAGTGCCCCCAGTAGCGGGTGCAGGGCAGACGGGTTGGGGTGGTTGGGCAGCCCCCCGTGCCTGGGTTGGGCAGGGCCAAGGGACCTGCTGTGAGCCGGATAAATCCCTTGGAAGGCCGGATCCAGCCCATGGGCTGCATTTTGCCCATGTTTAATCTAGATGGAGACCTCAGTGATATTGTTAGAGAGGTAAGTAATCCCAGGAACTGTGTCATTATGGAAGACTTAACGTGCTAGATATAGGCTGCAGAACAACTGCTACTGCTAATCATGGGAGGGCCCAGATATTCCTGGGTATGAGAGGTGACAAATGTCTCCATCAAATAGTCATTGCCCCAACATGAAAGATGATGCTATTTTAAATGCAGTTTGGGTAAGTAAAAGGCTGGTTAGGGTAAATCACGGTGGAGGGAGCAGTCACGAGTTGATTGGAACGAAATGAAATGGAAGAATAGGAAAAGCCGGTGGTCTGGAGCTCCTCTTCTGCATTTCAAGAGGGCAAACTCGAATGTTCCCTCGGGAGATGCCAGGTCTGCCATGGTTGATCCTTCTCGAAAAGAGGCCTCACACCTAGCAGAAGGAACAGCCCTCCGATATGCTTTTAGGAATAAAAAGACCGCCTACGAGGAAGTCGGAGGAAAGAGCGCTCAGCAAAGCAAGCCGTGTGTTGGAGATCGAGAAGGGCCAGGGTAAAACGAGACTTGCCAAGCTTCAGGTTGAGTGAGACCTTCCCAAGGGCATGAAAACAAGCAGCCAAAGCTACATAAATAACGAGAGACCAAGGGGAAGAAGAGGAGGGCTGCTCCCCAGCCAGGATGCACGCGAATGAGGATCATCTAGTCATAGTCCCGATGGAAGTGAATGCTCTGCCTCTGTTTTCAGTAAAGATGACGCTGAACCCAGGGCAGACATCAGATGAGGCATGGGAAGGAGCGGACGGAAATCACAGGCCCAACGCTCTGTAGGGATGGCACCACCGCAAGGCTGAACAGGCCAAGGGTTCGGAAGGCAGAATACCAGCAATGCAGTCTCTTGCTCTTGCAATTACTCATGGATAGACTTTTTTTTGGAATCAGCCCAGGCTAGGACAGCGCTCATTCAGTACCCAATTACCCAGATTCACTGCTGAGGTGGGACGGGGCTGCCTAGCTCCTATAGCCGGGCAGTGTTGCTATGGGAAAGACTCCTGAATGTGGGGTGGTGGAGCCCCATCAGCATCCACACCTGGGGCTGGTGCTCCATTCCTCCTCCCACTCAGGCTACTGGGCCAGGACACTATTGACAAACTATTTTCTACCAGGGTGTTTATAAGAGCAGTGACCGCTGACAGACTGGAATGCAAGACTTTTGGGTTTCACCTTCTGTTTCGAAAAGCAGAGAGGTTATTCGGGAATTGGTGGTTGGAAACAAGTTGGTTCTGATCCTGCCGAGACTTGAGCGCTGATGTGGCTCATTCACCAGGGGAGGTGTAGTACCTGGCCCAGGGTCAGAGATGACCGAGTCAGGGAACTTCTGGTGGGGCTGGACGTGTTCAAACCAGCAGGTCCTGACGATCTCCACCCCAGGGTGCCGAGGGAATTGGCAAGGGTCATTACAGGACCCGTGGCACAGCTTTACGAGCGCTCGTGGTGCTCTGGTGTGGTGCCAGAGGACTGGAAAAGGGCCAATGTGGTTCCCATTTTCAAAAAAGGGAGGAAGGAGGACCCAGGAAACTACAGACCTGTTAGTCTTACCTCCGACCTGGGGAAGTTCTTTGAGAAGATTATCCAGGAACACATCTGTGATGGGTCAGCAGGGGAGACGATGCTTAGGGGCAACCAACACGGGTTCATTCAAGGCAGGTCCTGTCAGACCAACTTGGTGGCCTTCTACGACCAGGTCACAACATCCTTATATGCAGGTGTTGCGGTGGACGTAGTCTTTCTGGAGCTTAAGAAGGCCTTCAACACTGTCTCACTCCATTCTCATAAAAAAATTAGGGGACTGTGGTGTCAACGCCTACGCAGTCAGATGGGTTGCAAATTGGCTAGAGGGTCATACTCAGATGGCGGTGGTGGATAGGTCCTATTCGACCTGGAGGGATGTGGGCAGCGGGGTCCCCCAGGGCTCAGTCCTTGGGCCTGCACTGTTCAATATTTTCATCAGCAACTTGGACGAGGGGGTGAAAAGCACCTTGTTCAAGTTCGCGAATGACACTAAGATGTGGGGAGAGGTGGGCGTGCTAGAATGGAGGGACATCCATTCATAACTGGACCTGGCCAGGTTACAGGGGTCAGCGGATGAGAAGAGGATGGAGTTCAACACTGACAAGTGCAAGGTGCTGCACTGGGTGGGGGGAGACCCAGCAGCAGACCTACAGGCTGGGAAAGACCCTTCTCATCAGTGCAGAAGCAGAAAAGGATCTTGGGGTCATTATTGATCTCAAAATGAACATGGGCCGGCAGTGCGGCGGTCAGGAAGGCCAACCGCACCTTGTCGTGTATCCACAGATGCATCTCGAGCGGGGCCAAGGAGGTGATCCTCCCCCTCTACACAACACTGGTCAGGCCGTGGTTGGAGTACTGCGTCCAGTTCTGGGCACCATACTTCAGGAGGGATGTGGCCAGCATGGAGAGGGTCCAGAGGAGGTCACCCACATGGTCGGGGCAGCAGGGCAGGCCCTACGGGAAGAGGCGACGGGACCTGAACCTGTTCAGCCTCCACAAGAGAAGACTGAGGGGGGACCTGGTGGCCGTCTACAAACTGGCTAAGGGGGACCAGCAGCCATTGCGGGAGCCCCTGTTCCCCAGAGCACTACCAGGATTTACAAGGAATACCGGTCACAAGCTGGCAGGGGGTAGATCAGACTAGACATCAGGAGGCAACACTTCACAGTCAGGGCGGCTAGGATCTGGAACCAACTTCCAAGGGAAGTGGTGCTGGCTCCTACCCTGGGGGTCTTTAAGAGGAGGTTAGACGAACACCTAGCCAGGGTCGTTTGACCCCAGTACTCTTTCCTGCCATGGCAGGGGTCGGACTTGATGACTCGACCAACTATGACACTACGATCTGGATGGAGTACCTCCCGCGCTGCCACCCGCGACCATGCTTGAAAAACCACCTCTCACCAAACCGTAACCATTACAGTCGCCTGAATACATCGTGCCATCGGGCAGATGGTTTATAATTATAGGAGCTTTTCATGGGCAAAATGTTTGCTGTAAGAAGGGGAAGTGGAATCACTGCAAATAAGTGTGACGGGTGTAGTCTGCGGATGTATGAAATGCAGCAAAAATCTAAGTCCCAGGAACTTTGTTTTTAAAGAGAGGTGGGGGAAAACCCCTCTCATTGTTTAACACATTGGTTTTCTTCATTGATATTCCCTATGGAAATCCTCCCATGACCTGTCTGAGCATTGGCAAAAATGAAACCAAATTTTATGATGCCCCCTGGAGCGCTATTTTGGATTTAATTTACTAACCGACTCCTGACCTTTCCGTTCAAATCATGAAGTTCTGTCTTCCATTACTGAACCCATCACAGAATAGTTTGTCTTCGCTGCTGGCGTGAGAAAAAACCCTGGATTGCCTTCAGAGCGGGGAAGCTGGCTCCTGCCTGAACTGGAGGATTTATTATGTATGGGGAATATGGGGAGATTCAGGATTAGCTCTGGGTTTTCTTGAAGGCAATTTCGAGGGCTCATTGATGGGGAAAGCAACTCTGGGCTGACCAGCTCTGGAGGTCCAGACATTATACATAAATAGGTATAAGTGACCCAGAACTGGTCTACACCCATAACAGAACAGCTCAGGGCACTTAGGCTAGTTTAAAGATGACAGATCCTGGACTGAGAGAGGCCTGGATGAATAGTGTATCAAATTGAATTGGTTTAGGTTAGACCGGTCTATTGAACATCTGTACCAGAAGTAAATAGTAAGTCACCTTTACTGTACCAGATCCTCAAGTTAGGAATTAACAGCCAGTGCCTGCTGCTATCATGGTAATGTCTCCGTGCTTTGCCTTTTCCAAGCCCTTTCTCTTTTGCAAGGTAGGGAAGCCTTTCCCCCCCTCATTTCACTGATGGGAGACTGAGAGAACAAGTGGCTTAGCCAAAAAGTGACCAAAAGTCTGTGGCAGAGCTAGGAATCGGCCCCAAGTCCCTTGCCCAGCATGTTAACTATAATACAACCTTAGCACAGAGATCCCATATTTGCTCCTTATTCTGCAAGCCCTTTGAACTCCTCTTGCATTTAAGGAAGGGTGAAGGTGAATAGCCTGGGTCCGGGGTATCCGTCGCCTTGGAGAGATGCACCGAAGAAGAAGGCTTCCTTGTTTTCCTGAACTACTACTCCTTAACCCGGCAATAAACTTTAATGAGTGGCTGTTTATATGAACAAGTTAGTGTCCGATTGGTGGAAGCATGGAGACAAAAAAAAATCAATCCTCTAATGCCTAAGCAAATTAGAACGCCATTTTTCAATTACGGAGCATAGAGCAACCGTTCAGCACAGAGAAAGGGGAGGGGGGGTGGAAAAACAACCCAAGCCCAAAGAAAATCCTGCTGCATTTGAATGCGGTGCTCTCTTTTCATTGTCATCATCGTTCAGTAGGGTAGGAATAAAGGCCTTGGAACAGGAGCTTGTCACCGAACAAATGTCTCCCGCTTTTTACAAGAGCATCTCGCCTCTGCCGCGGCGTCTACTTCCGATAAATGTTTTGATTTTGCCTCGGTGCTCGTGTAGCAACAGGAAAACATCAGCCCCTGGTAATGTTCAATTCCATTTGAAATTATCTCTTGGAGGCAACACAGGAAACAGCGGGTTTCAGGCTGCAAACGCAGTCCCACCGGTGTCTGAAGCTGGGGCCCCGTGTGTTCGGGAAACGGAGGACTGGGTGGGTGCGGGGTGTTGAGGGACCAGGGGTCGGGGGAAATGATGTGGCTTCTGCAGCCTTGGCCTTTTGCCGTTGTCTGTCGTGGGCCGTTGGGGATGGGGAGATGCAATGCGGGAGGGAGATGCAAGGGGCGGCATGGCCGACTCCGCACGAAGCCCATCGGATGCAGAAGGTGCATGAAGAGGTGTCTCTCTCTCTCTCTCTCTCCCTTGCAGAGATGGTGGTCTATCAGTTTGGTCTGTAGGAATGGCTTCTGAAAGCCAGGAGCTTTGCATGGGGGCTGGGAGCTAGTGCAGACATCCCCCCCACCCCGGCCCTTGCAGCAAAAGCTCGGTGCCTTCGTGGGTCCCCTCTGACCTGATTGGCTTTGGGGGAAGCCCCTGAGATCCTGCCCTGGTCCTCGCTGCCATCATTTGTGGGAATCCCCGCTAGCGCAAAGCAGCTGTCGGAGCAATGAGGTGGCCGCACGAGTGGTACCAGCCCCAGAGGAGAGCCAGGAGAGGATGCTCCCATCACCATAGGCTGGCAGGGCCAGGACTGGGGTGCTCTACTCCATGGTGGGGAAGGGACGGGGATCCAAGTATCCCTGTTCTCCCCAGACAAAAGGGATGGCTGTTGCGGGGGCCTTATGTAGCTGTGCACCCCGGGGACCGGCCCCATCCTCTCCGCGCCACCCCTCCAAGTACAGCTGGAGCAGCAGCAGCAAGCTCTGTCCCTACAGCCTGTGGTTCCCTGCTGCTAATAAGGTGTTTTGCAGGATCCTTGAATGCCAGGCTGCGAGAGACCTCAATTAAGCTCTTGAAATGTCCTGACCCTCTAAACCCCTGCGTAAATCAAGTGGGAAAATGTCAACTTTGTCACTAAAAACATACAACGGGGCCGGTGTTACAGATGCTGCTGCGCAGACGGCCTCGGTGCCAATAACTGACCCGTCCAAGGCTGGTGCATCCCCGACTCTTGTAGGGATATACTGCAAGAGGGATTTTATTTCGGTGTGCGTGTTGTGCATGTTAGGTATGACGGCACCAAGGTGTGTCAGGGCCTTAATCTGCCAGGACTTGCTGTTAAGTATGGCCAGAGGGGCTTTTATGAACTGCTTGCTGGGGACTCTCTCGCCAAGGTTTCTTCCTGTCTTTAGGCTGTTTGAGGGCAGTTAAGGATGCACTTAAATCTAGGCGAGGGCTTTGATCTCAGCAAGCGAAGAGGCAGTGCAGTCTCCACCCACCCTTATAGCTACGTCCGTGTCCAGTCGTGCCCCGACTGGGGAGGGTTTCTCTCCGATGGGACTCTCCGCGGCTTTGTCCCGGTGAATGTGGGGCCACTTGGGTTTCGTGAAGGGCACAGGTGGTGCCTGGTCCACGGACGGAGTCAAGGCTTGGTCTTGTTAGCGGCTGATGGGGATTGTCTCTTAGCTTCCCTGTGCAGATTGGGCTGGGATGTGGGTGCTGCACTACACCGAGGAGGGGCACTGGTCTCCGTGGGGGCAGGCGGCAGGACAAGCTGCACCAAGGGAAGTTGAGGTTGGATATTAAGACAAACTTGCTCACTAAGAGGGTAGTAAAGCATGGGAACAGGCCCCCCAGGGAGGTGGTGGAGTCCCCATCCTTTTGAAGACCCGGCTCAACGAAGCCTTGTCTGGGATGATGTAGTTGGGGCTGTTTGCAGCGCTGCCGGGGGGGGTTGCAAGAGCAGAGCGGCGGCAGCGACCACTACTTTGCTGCTAGTTAGGCCAGGCAGGGTACGTTTCCCAGCGCGGGGGCTCCTGGAGGTTCGAGGAAAGGACTCACCTGAACCCGAACTCACAGGAATGCATTCGGCCCACAGGCCGACCCCGCCAGCCTGCTCCCAGCAGATCTCCGGGGCTTTCGGCAGCTGCGCAGCTTACTTCCCGCTTACAATGCAGCATCTACGGAGCCGGCAGAAAGCCCCTTCTGTGGAAGGCAAACGCCGCCTGTAATTACGATGAGGGGACCTGTTCCGGCTAGGTTTGGGTCTTGGCAAACACCACCCATGCCAGGAAATAAGGGGCTTTTCTTCCTGCCTGCAGGCCAGGCTCCGTGTCGCCCGGACTTGCAAAAACCGTCCTGCTTTACGCTGGTTCTGCTCTATAAAATTCCTCTGAATCGAGGGAAATGGGTTTTTTAAATCAGCTTTAAAGGCCTCCAGGGGCTCCGCGTGTTCTCCCAGGCCTTCCTCTTTATTTGTCCCCTTATTGTAATCCACTCCACTTATGATGTACTGGCGTGCGCCAACATCTGGCTTTCATCACACCTTCTGTTGACTCACTGATCAACAAAAGAGCTGGGATGAGTCCCAGATGTTTGAGTGTGTCACTGCTCCGTGCAACCACATACTTTATGGTGGGGAATAAACAGAGGTGGGTTTCAAAATCAGAGGACTAAATAAGCGTTATGTTTCGGGTCGGGTCGTGCAGGGGGATGAAGTGTGTGGACTCGTCATGTGTTCACAGAGACATCAAAAACCCCATTCAGAACTGCAAAAGCCCCGGGGGTTTTGGCAAGGCTGGCTCTCTGGTGGGTGCTCGCCTAGAGCACACAACTATTCAGGGCATGCCGCTGATAAATAAATGTCTTGCTTTATGGAGCGTGCTACGGAGGCACCTCCTGTCCCCTTGCCGTGCCATTCCTCGTCATCAGATTGTTTGGGTGTTTGTTTTTTCCAAATGCACTTTTGAAGTTAAGGTTTACTTTAAGTGTAGTTCTTTTAATGCACTTTTTAAGGCCACACTGGGCCTGCGTTTCCGTAGTGGAGGCTGGGACCCTGCCACCCCCCGTCCCTGTTTCAGGGTCATTGAAAACGACAAGCCTCTGAAGCTGGCGCATCCACAGTGAACCTCAGCTTGCATTGAACCTGAAAGCTTCTGCGGGCACCGGACCTGCCTTTGACGCCGAGCCGAGCGCGGTGTCACTACTTCGCGACGCTCGTATTTTTATTCCGGCGTCGTGTTTGCAGATGTTCCCCGCCTCCAAGGCATTTTCACCGGGCTTTTCTTCCGGGCGATCTGAAAGACCGAATCGGCGCAGCGCAGGCCTTGTCGCGGTGCAGAGCCCTGCCGCGTTGCAAGAAGACTCCTTGATGACTGTCTCCCGCCCGCCCCGGGATTTGCTGACGGCAAAAGCCCCGAAGCTATGGGAGTGGGCTTCTTGCCTCGGTATCCTTCCAGCGTGTCAAAGGGATCGCAGGCAGCGTCTGTCTCGGCTAGCTTGTCAGAGGCTCCGATTTTGAGTGCTTTGATACTCGGAGCATTGATGTAGCTTTGTTCAGCTCTTTGCCATTGATATCATGTGTTTATCTAAAAAAAGGATCTAGCTTCCATTAGCATGGATTGGGGGGGGGTTTTTTCTTCTTCTTCTGTTCTTTCCTTCCGCTGCATGACAATGAGACGGAAAGCCGGCAATTGTAAGTGTCTGAAAATTCCCCCCGTTCTTGCGAGAGCGCTCTGCGAGTGCCCCTTGCCAGCACAGGTTTTAGACAAAACAGTTTTCCAGCCCGAAGGCATTTCAATCCGCAGCGAACATGCATTCAGAGAAAGCTGCATATCAAAGAGCTGAGATTTCTCCAAGGCAAATGAATCTGTTTTCATCTGGTTTTCTTCTTTGATGTGTCTAGATGTTAAGGGGTCTAAGTGTTCATTTAATAGTGCTGTCCCTGTCAGAGAAGCTGAGGGTTTTGTGTTTTGGTTTTTGGGGGTTTTTTTTAATCATCCGAACTTTCTTCCACAAAGCTTCCCGGGATCCTTCTGCTCTCGCCGGCCCGCGGGGCGTCCCAAACCTAGGCAAGGAGCGGAAGGACGTCCATGGTTTTTAACAGCGATGCTCAAAAATGCACCGTGCCCAGCTTTTCACCTCCATGGCTCGGGCGTCTGGTGAGAAACTGAGTTTGGGGGGGGAAAAAGGGAAATGGCCTTAAAAATAAATGTGTTGTTTGGTGAGCTGTTACGTTAATGTCTCACTCAAGGATTATCCGGGCGGATAGGGGGGGAAGTTGTCTCCGAGATCTCTTCTCCTTCCTCGCTGCAGTGTCCTGTTAGTGCTTTAATCGAAGGGAGACCTCCTCTCTCCGTCCCTCCACCGGCCTGCCCGCTGCCCTGCCCTCGTGAACGGGCTCTGCGGTCGTCCTGCAAGTGCTTGGGGTTTGTAGTCAAACCTGCCCCGGGACATGGTACATGCACAGCCTGTCTGGATAGTGGGCTTCTCGCCACCCTCGTGGCACGAGGGAGGGAGATGGAGACCTGTGGTTATAGCACCGATGCCAGACTCATGCGGCCTCTGGATCTGCCACAGTTTCTTTCGTGACCTTGGGCACATCACTGTGCTTGCTGGGGTGCAGTGAAAGAGACAGTAAAGCATCCTGCTATGGAGTCAGAGGGCATGCCTTCACCTCCCTGCCCGGGGGTGCAAAGAGGGTGGAGCTGGGCTGGTCTCAGTGGGAGCAGATACAGGACAAGGAGCAATGGGCTCCAGCTGCAGCAAGGGAAGTTGAGGTTGGATATTAGGAAAAACTTGCTCATGAGGAGGGTGGTAAAACACTGGACCAGGTGGTGCAGTCTCCATCCTTGGTGGTTTTCAAGACCCGGGTGGACAAAGCCTCGTCTGGGATGATGCAGTTGGGGCTGCTTGGAGCAGGGGGTTGCACTAGATGTGACCTCCCGAGGTCCGTTCCCACCCTCATTGTCTATGATGCCACGAGTTCAAAGCCCTTCTCCTGACTCGTGCCAAAAGCCACCCTCAGTTCACCCAACCTGGCCATTTGGGCCGTGGGGTCAGAGGTCAGCTGGATGAGATGCCAGACGCATTACTCCCTTGAGTGCAGTCGGTTACAGACGGTGGTGGGGGGTGAAGCACGGCTGCCCCTCTGCCATGGAGATTCAGCATCCTTGTTGGGGCGAGAGCTGTTTCTTACCATCTGCTGGGTCGAAGGCACAATGGAGCCCTGGTCTCCGCTGGGATTTTGAGGCTGAAAGAAACAAACATGACACTAGATCCCCGGGCAGCTTGAGGACAGCGGATCCAGCCTGGGATGTTTGGTCTGTGAGCTAGACATCCGAAGGCTACCGCAGGCTCCCAAGTCTCTGTGTGCAGTGGAGTCAATTGCGGGGAGAGCACCATCCCCTAGGAGTGTGGATTATAGATACCAGCCCCCAAATCCACCCTGCCAGGCCATGCCCCAGCACCTCCCTGGCCATCCTGCTGTAGGTCGGGCTCGAGAAGGCTGTTCCCATACAGCGCCGTCGTGTGAGAGCCGCGCGCCAAGAGATACATAAATGCGTAATGTTACTCTGATGCATTATTTACGGGCTAATATTTTGCTGTTTGTTTGTTCTGGAGTGGAGCGCTGCTTGGCAGGCTCACAAATCCTGCTCTGATTGAGTTTCATCTGGTAGGGTGGGGAGAGCGCAAATCGTCCGGCTAAATCCATCGGGCAGAACAGCGCTGTTCGTCTTGCCGGCGGGTCAGAGCAGCCCTGGAGGGGTCACTCGGGCTTTTCCAAGCCCTGATGGAGCCTGTTGTGGGCTCCCGGGAGGGGATGCTACGGAGAGGACCACACATCCGACTCTCTCCAGGCTCAGACGCAAGTGTGCCTTTCTAAAGCAACCGGAGATGCAGTTGGACATGTGCTGAAATAGTATCCCCTTGAGGTCTCTAACCTAGTCCTGCCGGTGTGAGACTCTGGCTGCAAAGGCAGGACCTGCCTTTGCAAGACCTCTGCTCTTCGGGGTCACACCTGTCGGCCAGAAAAGCAAGCAGAAGCCAAGCGAGACGGAGCCAAAGCCCAAGTAGGTCAAGTGTAAGGTTCCCGTTTGATTGCAGTAGGCTTTGAACCAGGTCCGAAACCCATCGTGCCTTTGGTGCCTGTCACTTTTGTATCTACATCCACGATCATGCCGCCTTCCCTTTCAACTTTGCATATTCTCCATGCTCCTTTGGAAAGCTCTAGGGTGGCTTGCTGTGATCTTTCCTCTCTGCTCTGAAAGATGAAACAGAGGAATATTGTGAAACTTTTAACCGCGAGCGCTTTAAAGAACAGGCTCTTTGGCAGTCTCTTACAGCGCGCGGGCTGGGTTCTTCAGTTGCTCTTTCAATATATATAATTTAACCTCGCCCCCGCCTTCCCCCCCCAACACCCTTTATTGTGTTTGCTCACATTTTTATCTAGTTTAGGATGCACAAAGCTTGAATATTTTGTTTTCAGAGTCAGCCGCCTGATCAAGGGGTTTTACAGGCTTCTAAATTATTAAAGGGAACTCAGTTACTCACTAAATATTATTGCTTCCGTGCTGTCAGGGAGAAGATCACAGTAATATTTTGTTAATTCAAACATCTTTCTCTTCCTCTAAGGCTGTTGATGACAAGGAAAGAGCTTGCATAATATATGGAGGTGCTCATTACAGAGGGAGGAGATAATTAATTTTAGCAGGAGCCGTGAGTTATTGTTATAGCCGAAGGAGCGCCAGCAAAGCCAATCTGGCTGGAAGAGTCTTGTCTGCTTGGGTGACGTGTTTGACAAACCCTTGGATAATCGGTTTCGTACGGTGAACGCAGCCACTGGGATGATTTAAAAACGTCCGGCCTGTCGAGCTGCTCCTCGCTGACAGTGCAGCCCTCATCGTGACGAAAGTGCCACGTCTTTCGGGAGATGAAAGCAGCCCAATTCCAGCTGGCACGCTCCTGACACGGCATCAAAACCCTCCCTGGTTTCCTAACCCTGTCTCCCGGCTCCTTTGCTACCCGGTGGGCGCGTCTACACGTGCGCATTTAGTGCACAGTAACCTAAATCCCTGTGCCGCACAGGCACGTGTCTACACGTGCGTGCCCATGCTGCGCAGGAAGTATGGCGACTTACGCCGACTTGCACGTAAATTTGATACCTGCATCATGCAGATATCGAATACACACCTGATTAGTTAGAGCACAGTAGCGTATGTGTAGATGCCTTACTGTGCAGTAACGCCGTGTGCGTGGACTGATTTGGGACTAACTTTAGTCCTAAGTCAGTCCAACGACGGCGTTAAGGCCTGCACGTGTAGACACCAGTGGAAAAACCGCTTACTGCACAGGAAGTAAATTGCAGCTGGCGCAAACGCACGTGTAGACGCGCCTGGTGACTTTGTGAAAAGCTCCCTTAAAACCGGCTGCCTCTGAAGGAAATCCGGGGGGGGCATGCCCTCCCAAAGACCGGGCTTAAATGCCTTCAGCCTTTCAGAAAGCATCAGCTGTCTGTCGGCTCACGCCGTCCGCTCTCACAACGTTTTAGCACCTGCAGTATTCCCGGGTGTCAGCCCCCGAACTGGCAGTTTGCTGAGAAGCAAAATCCTCCCGCTTCTCCAAGTATTAAACATCAACCTCACCTCAGATCGAGGCTTTTCCCCCTGGGCCTGACAGCGCTCCAGGCTGGGCCGAAAGATTAAATGCAAGCGAGCTTATAACAAGGCGGCTCCCGCTCGGAGTCGGATGTCTCAGCCAAGCGTTAAGCATCTGTCTCCCCCGCTCAAACGCAATGCATCCCGTTTTACCGCGGGGCTATTTAGGGCCCCGGCGGCAGAGGGACAGAAAGCCAAGCCCTCTCTGCAGCCCGGCCCACGAACCAAGTCTGGGCTGGGCACGGAGATGCTTTTTGGGGCCGGGAGGGGTCGAGCTCCGCTCGCGCTGCGCAGCACGCTCTGCGTCTCCGGGCTCGTGGGGAGAAGGAGGGAGCTGCTGTGGCCCGAGGTGGGGCAGGTGAGGGAAAGGATCGGGGTATGTGCAAGCCCAGAGGAAGGGTGTTTGCACCCGCAAGCTTGCAAAGAACCATTTTCCCAACTATTTAGCTGGTCTCAGAAAAGACTTCACATTTACCCAAAGACCCTCGCCTTCCTGCAGGCCTGCACGCTCGGTGCCTCCGTGGAGCCGGGGATCTTGCGTCCGGTGCAGCCTTCCCCCAGCAATCAAACCCTTCCCTGGCAAAAGGAGCAATGCGATCGCAGGGCTCTGCCCTCTCCCCCAGGGGCCGGCCGCGCCGGGGCTGACCCAGAAGTACAGCGCCGGTCTTCGTCTCGCCAGGGTCGGTGCAGCTGAAAGTCTGTCCAGTCCAAACCGCTCTCGCTAGAGGGCTTAAAATAACACTGATGTACTCCGTTCGGCATGCCGAAGCAAGGTCGGCCTGCACTGGTATTTATTAGGAGAGGTTTCTGTATCTGCCGCCAGGCAGCTCTGGAGAACGCTCTCGTTTTATGGGAGATCCCGTATCAACGAGAGCGTCCAGCCGTGGGGGTCTCGGGCAGGCGCGAGCGTGCCCGTGAGCGTGTCCGCTGCCACGCGCTGCCCGAGCAGTGCTGCGAAGCAGGAGCGAGGAGCCGGGCTGTACGAAGCTGTGCTGCTCTCAAGGCCCGGCACAGCGTCCCTCCGTGTCAAGTGGGCGTTTGTTTGTGCATCGATGCAGCAGCAGCCGCCCCCTGAATGCCTGCCCTGGCCTTTGAAATGCGAGTGCAATTCGCTCCAGCGCGACGTGCGGCCTGTGAGGGCTGGAGCGAGGGTGCAGGGCTGCTTTGGCCGGTGGTGCAGGGTTGGACCTTGAAAACAGGCTACCAGGCTTGCAAAATGAGCTTGCCCTTGCAGCTTCCTGGCCGGGAAATGCTTGACTCACCTGCCGTGAACTCCCTCGCAGCCGGCTGAGCCGGCAGCCGGGACGCTGTGCGGCTGCTTTAGCCACAGAGAGAAACGAACCATAGAAAACGAGGGCTGGAAGGGACCTCCGGAGGTCACCTCCTGCTTGAAGCAGGACCGGCCCCAGCGATAGCCCGCGACCTGTTTGTGACGCCCATGGGCAGAGCTAGGATTTTGGAAAGAAGGTGTGGCACTTGGTCCCATATAACACAGCACATATTTTTCCTCCGGTAAAGGAGAAGCTGGAAGCTTTGCTAACATGGTAGGAGGCTGGCACCATGCATGACTCTGTTGACAATCGAATCAAAAAACAAATATAATTATAGGAATGTGCTGGGGGGGTGTGTGTGTGTGTGTGTATACATATATATGCATGTTGTATAGACACATGTATATACATATGCATATACATATACACGCATATATACATATACATGTGCATATACATATACACACGTATATATATATATGCATATGCACATACATACATATATATGCATGTGCATATACATATATACACACGCATATACATATACATGCATATACACACACATATATATACATATGCATATACATATACACAATATATACATATACACACGCATATACATATCCATATGCATATACATATACACAATATATACATATACACACGCATATACATATGCATATACATATACACAATATATACATTTACACACATATATGCATGTTTGTTTGTTTTTTAAAACCATAACAAACTAGGCAAAAAAATAGTCCGAGGGTATTGCATCGTTAGTCTGTCGTCATTATAGTTAAACGTACATCTCTTATTCAGAGGCCTAAAACAAAATCTCGGTGCCTCGAGTGTCTGGACGGTGCCTCCAGTACGCCACGGCCTGGGGCTTGCCTCCACACCCATTGCAAGCACCCCGCATGGGTACTTGAAGCCCGGAGGCCTTGGGGCTCAGATGCCCCCTGGTTCTGCTTGCCCTGAGCCAAAAGACCAAAGGAGCAAGCTTGCTCGGGAAAGCCCAAGAGCATTTCCCCATCGCCATGAATTGCGCAGCCAAGATCCTGGCACTGGAGGCATTATAAAGACCCGCCTGGCCGCGGTGCAAGGGGCAGGCCTTCCCCCTCGACCTACAGCGAGTCATTTGAGGCCAAGGAGGAGGGGATCTCTCCTGCCGGGGACGTGTGGCATCTCCCCTGCTCCTTGCCTCCAGCAGCCGTGCTTGAGACTTCCCCCCGCGCAGGTGAGAGGGGACGTCGGCTTGTTCCCCCCAACTCCCGCTGCAAAGTCTGAGCCTATCTGGGAAGCAAATTGCGCGGTGAGATCACACGGCGCTGGCGGGGGTTGGCGCGGCTGCGAGGCAACCTCCATTATCGCACCAGGGTTGTTTCTTTTCTTTTCTTTTTTCCTTTTCCCTTTTTTTTGAAGTCATTACAAGCTAAAAAAGCTCAAATAGTCTTCAAGGTGAAGTCTGCTTTTCATTACTCCGGGAGGGCACCGGGGCTTCATTTTCATAAGCTCCATTACCATATGCAGCATATTCTAGTCCTTTGCTCTGCTACATATTGTCAACATTAAATAACCCCTTTTTGTGGTTACATCATAAAAATTCTTTAGATCTTGGAAGCAGCCCGCGAATATTTGCATATGTATATCTTTAATTTTCACAGAACAGGCTGGCTACCAGATGGGGGAACCAAATAAGCCTCCAACATTTATCTGAAAGTTAGACGTTTTCCTGTGTTGTTAACCGCAAAGGAAACTAGGTGGTTTTCAACCATACTGAACTGCTGCCAGTTCCTAACCTTAGAATATTTTCACAGGGGGAGGGAGGGAGGGCTTTTTCTCTCCTTCGAACCAGATGGTGGTATGGAATCAATAAAAGGCAGTTTCAAAAGTTTGTTTACTTAACATTGAATATAATATGCTTTTGTGGTGCCTGTGCACAGCGAAAAAATGCGATCTTGCAGCCCAGCTAATGAGGGCTAGTAACGGGGCACGGGCAGAAGGGGACTGCAGCTCCAGCTGCTGCTGTTTTATCGATCGGTATTGCTGGTGTGGGAAAGAGTCCCGGTCACAGGCCAGGACCTCGTTGTCCTGGGTGCAGGGCAAACACAGCCCCCCAAAAGCCCAGCCTTGCCCCCCAAAAGTGGCTATCCGAGCGCAGGGTGCCGCGGTAGGGCCCGGCGTGCTCCACACGGCGCAAGGATCCCCGCGCTGCGGCGCGCGGTGGGTGGGGGATAAGGATGCTCGTCTGGAGCAGAGCTGCGTTACGATGCTGAAGTCTGTCACGGAAAAAAAATAAATAAATCTGTATTTTTCATTGTGAGAATGAGCTGAAAACTTGTAAGGTATTAATCTCGCACCATAATTATTTTTAAACATCCTAAATTATACTGGTAGTACAGCAAAAAAAAAAAACAACAACAATGTAGCCTTGTCTTTACAACATTGGATCTCATTACCAAAATCTGTCATCTATTAATTCATTAGAACTTGACAAAAAGAAGTTAGATCAAAACTATTTTAAACGGTTCCTGATGACACACGATGGTAAGCTGCAGCTATTGTACTGGAAATGTAGCCATAATTCTCTCTGCTCAACTCAGTGATAGAAATGCCCCTCCTCTGATATTAATTGACTTCTAAGTAGTTGCACATGTTGTTTTTTTGTATTACTTGGATCTTTTATTTGAAATGTACGGCTCGTTGAACAGGCTTGCATTTGTTACATGACAGCAAGAACTAGTACATCCCATTGTTAAAGATCAGATGCAATTTAAAGGATTTAACAGTGTACATAGAGCTGTGTGTCCCTCCATCAGGGGCTGAAACTCAGGGTTTCTGTTTAGCAGGACTTAACCTTTCCTTTTTCCCCCCTTCCAAACTGGGACTTTTTTATTCCTGGGAAGTGTAATTTTGGATGCTCAAGAACCTAGGAAGTGCCATTTAGGTCCATCTTGCCCCGTCTCCGGTGTTGCGCCGTGGCAGACACCAGATGCTGAAAGGGAACTGGGTATAACCTGGGTTTCCCCCCCTGTTCTTCTCACACTTGCAGCTTACAGGATTTAAGGTCTAAGAAATTCCCCTCGCTTCCATTTTTCTAATGAAAATTCCCAAAATGTTAATACTAGAAACTCTTGACAGAAGTTTAGGCAGGCAAGGGTCTTTGGGTAGACATGGTATCTTTTATTAAAACAACTAAAAAGTTGGCAAAAAGTCCTTTGCAAGCTTTTGGGCACAAACACCCTTTATCAAGCCCAGAGTTTTAGCTTGCTTTTTCACTTACGTCTTATTTTTACATATTTTCGCAACCTGTCACAAGATAAAATCATTTGTGTTGTAATGAAAAAAAAAAAATGGATTCCAAACTGTTTCATTAGAGCACGAACAGGAGGCATTTTGATCTGGGAGAGCAGACGAGATGAAATAGGTAACAGTTGCCTTTAATATGTTAGCCATAAAATGTACTACACGAAAGGTAGCCAACTATGATTATTCCGAAGCAAAAAGGTGAAATTATGAAGTCTTTTTTCCTCAACTTTCTTTTTATTTTGTTTCGTCTCAGAAATATTTCTCCAACTGGAACGTTTGGCAAAACCGATAGGATTTCAAGAAAAAAAAAAAATTGTACTGCATGAAACCAGCTGTTCTCAATGATAAACTGTTGCACTGAAATATTTCATTATGAAACTATGAATCTAGTATTAACATCTAGTATGGCGGAGTACGATAGCGACAACGGTCCTACGTGCTGTTGATAAGGGGGGGCAAGCACGGTTTCTATTTTAACTCCAAATACTCAGTCTGCAAGCTTTACTTTAGGGCTAATATGCTCTATATTTTTATCCTGTCCAAAGGGAATTCATTGTATTTTTGAGGTGGGGGGAGTGAAATAAAATCCTCTTGGCTCTTGGTTAACGGGAACACCCTCCCAAACACAGACAACATCTGAGATGCGCTCTTCCTATTTCCAAAGAAGCAGCTAACCAGAATGCCGGCATTGCAAGATGGCCAAGAGAGCTGATACCGAACGTTTGAAATTTGGCCAGGAGCTAATCCTCGCGGAGGAAATGAGCCTCTGCTTGATAAGCCACGCGCAGGATTTTCAAAGCCACAGCCCTGAGGTCAAAAATGGCGCTCTGAGCTCAGTGCAGCAGGGCATCCCCCGGGTGTGCAGGTGTGCGTCTACACACGGACGCCCGGCGCGTGCTGGTGCAGCTAGGACGGGATGCCCGGGGTGACGCGAGGCAGCAGCGAGCTCCGTCGCAGCCGTGCTCTCTGCAGGGAAACCCGGACAGACGCCTGATGCTCGCACCGTTGCTTGAGGAGGGGTTTGCACCAGGGATGCTCTGTGTGCGCACAGGTACAGGGGGTGCTGCCAAGGCGCTAATCAGTCCCTGTTTTGCCCCTCCTGCGCCAGTTGCTTCGGCTGCTTGTGCCGGGGCCGCTCTCTGAATCTGCAAGGCACCTCCCCAGGGAAGAATCAGCTGGATTATTCCTGCCTTAGCTTCGGCTCTGTCCCAGGCTGAGCGCCGGCTCTCCTTTGCACTGGATCCGAAGCTCACTGCATTCAACAGGCCTTGCATATCCCTCATCTTCATTTTCCCCGGAGCACTTGCAAGCCCGGGGGTCTCGGAAGCGTTGCCCACCCCTCAGCGTGGCAAGGGTTGCCTCATTTGGTGCAAGAAAAGCAAGTCATTTTGTTTTCGGTTTTTTCCCCCATCTCCAAAGAGAGTAGTGAGGATGGCAGCCAACCTTTGCTGCTTTGCCTCCGTGCTCTGGGATGACACCAGATGTTTCGCCTGCTTTCTTCCGGCATCACGACCATCCTTGGGTCCCAGAAACCTCAACTACCCTCTTCTCGGATCTCACAATCCCAAGCAGTCGTGCCTGGGCAGAAGGATGCCCTTCCATCGGCCACAGTTTTCTTCAGCTCAGTAAAGGCCGAGGCCTGATCCTGCCTGAAGCCGGTCTCGGTCCCCTGAGGGTCTGCACCTGCTCTTCCCACCGGGTCAGCACGTGGGAAACGGGTCCGCAGCGGCCGGTCCAGCTCATGCTCCTGTCATACACAACACCTCTCCTGCGCGGCGCTTGCCTGGATGTCACATCCCTCGGTTGGATCCCATCATCTGTCCTTGCCTTTTTTGGGGTGGTTCTTTGCCTTTTGATCTCCTCGGGCCTGCTCCTGCTCCACTTATGAGATGCCTCCCTGCAGTCTGGTTCCAGCCTGATCGAGTACCCAGAAACCCGTGAACGCAACCATTTTTGTAACGCACTTTCCTCTTAGCCTTAAACAGGGAGGCGATGGAGTGACCCACCCGTGTTTTATATTAACAGATGTTTAGGGACTTGAGCAGGCTGCAGTAGGATGACATTTTGTCTCCTGTTCCCTCCGGGTGCATCGTCTGGTCCAGGTTGGCGGGTAGGTCTCAGCCGGAAAGAGCTGACTGCTAGGCTCATTTTGGGTGCTTCCCTCGGAGGACGTTTGCGGGGTCGGAGATGTTTCCTTTTCTTTTTGCGCACGCAGACGTCAGTCCTATCATGTTACGTTGCTAGCAGAAGAAAGCAAGTGGGGAAAACATGTTTTGGTACAAGATTTTGTGGTTCTGGGTTGTTCCAAAGCCTTTTGATACGGCAGCGACGGAGACCATGTGATGGGGGGCTTTGACAGTGCATCTTTGTTCTTGCTGAGCGGCGGTGTAAGGATTTATGGCAGAGGGTTTTCCTCTGACTTCGGATGTGAATAGAAGGGAGGCGCATGTGACGATGGGTTGTTATAGTCATTCTTTGTTCTCCTTGCAGGGTGGAATAGCTGCCCTCATAATCACCGCATAACTAGGCTATTTCTGGCTGAGGCTGGCCATAGTTGAACTTGTCTTTTTGCATCCTGCCTCTTGCCTGACTTTCATTGCTCTTCGGTGCCCGAGTCCACAACTCTCCTTAGGACACGCATTGTGTAGCCTTTGGGTGTTGAGCTGAGAGGCAATAATGTGCTCGCGGCGGAATAAAAACGGCTTTATGAGCTGCCAGAAATGTCATTTGTTCTGCGAGACGCTGTATTTTTTCCGAGCAAAGTATATGAAAATCCCGCTTAAATGACGCGTGACTTTCGTACGACTTGGGCCCAAAGCCGGTCAATTGCCACGTTTAATTAAATCCCTCGATTTGCTGAACTTGAGGTGAAGCCAAGTGTAGCGAGCGGGCCATTCCTGCAAAGCCTGACGAGGAACCCAGCGACGAGCCCGAGCATACGATAGGACAAAAATAAACGATTTGAATGTATTTATTGTCGTTGTGCAACACAGCCTCCCGTGTCTCCAAACGTTGCGTTGTGAGAATGGGAGACGTCCACGGTGACTTGATATTAAAATGTCCCAGCATAAAAAGAAAAGCGTCGTCCTTCGTTTCCACAATGCGCCTGCATTTAAAGCCCAAGACAAATATATGAACTAATAGAGGAGTCATAGTATTTGTGTCCCTTTTGTTAACATTTGAAAAGCGTAGCAACCCATTTGCTGTACTCTCTTCATTATTTTCCATCCTGATGTACGGTACTGGAAGCTAATGGCTACACGGTTTAAAATAACCTTTACTTAATGGAAGCAGCTGAAGAATAGTGGGAGGAGAGGCTTTAAAGAAAAGCAAGCTCCAGTCCCCACAAATGGGCTGAAAATGAAGGTTTGCAAACAGTGGTGGTGTAGTCAATGCAGGAAATATTTGTAGCCAATAATTACCCAGTTTGGAGAGACTCTGTCAATGGTAATTGTTTAACGAGCCAAAAGCAGAGTAGGAGGCCTGGGAAAGCCTGGAGCATGCCTGACTCTCCTCCGTGTTTTGCTTGTATTTCCAGGAGGTTTTTACCACTGCAACTTGACACAAAAATCATCACGGGGCAAAACGATCGCTCCCTGGGGCCTTTTGAGATGCTGGCTAACATTGCTGCGGGTGTGTACACCCCCCCACCCCCCAACACACACACATGTATAGGTAAGTGAGCCACCATATACATTGTCCAAAGCCCCCTCCTGCCACCTTCCATAATAAAGGCCATTTAAATTGACCCCAAAACCTCCACTCTTGGACGTGCACGTAGGATGCCTGTCAGTGGATTTGGGGGTCTCTGGAGTGGTGGGCGTGGGATGGAGGATGCTCGGCCGTCGTAGCGCCGTGCGCGGCGTTTGGAACGACGGACTTCTGCCTGTTTGACCCATACGGGTTTTGGAGCAAGTGAGTTCTGCTCTTTCGATACCGTTGGCAACGGGTTTGGCTCATTTCACCTGGAACACAAAATATATTATAAAAATAACCCGGCCCCGCAATGACTCTTGACACCCATCCCGAGAATCATAGGTTCATTGTAAATGAAGGGTGGAAGGGCGCTCAGGGGGTCACATCTAGCCCAGCTCCCTTCTCCAAGCAGGACCAGCCCCAACTCCATCATCCCAGCCAAGGATGTGTCTACCCGGGTCTTCAACACCTCCAAGCATGGAGGTTTTCCCACCTCTCTGGGTAACCCGTCCCGGTGCTTCACCACCCTCCTCGTGAGAAAGTTTTTCCTCTTAGTGAGAAAGACTTAGGGTAGAGGAGCTTGCTTAACATCAAGACGCAGGAAATTTGTTGGGTGGTTTTTAGATCCTCTCTTCAGAAAGAAGAAGAATAACCCTGGCAGCCTTGGCTGAACCCCGATTGCGCTATCTTCCCCGCAAAAAAAGGGTTGCTTTTCCAGCGAGCGAGCTGTCTGAATCCTGCAGGAGACGAGGCAGGATCAGGTTTTGCCTTGAGCCCATCTATCCTCTCCCAACCCACCGCTGATCTCTCCTAGCTTCGGCGAGCAGAACCTGACAGTGCCGCGTCTCCACTTGGCTTCTTCCCGGAGGGAGCTACCGTGCGATTGCCTCCCACGTTTCCCAGCTCAGGGAGACCCAGCTAGTTAGTTGTACGAAGACCCAAAGACCAACCATTCACTTCGAGCCCGCAGGGCTTTTCTCTGAGATTAAAGAAAATCCCGCACAAAGGACAACACATAATTTTCCCCACCAGCAGACACAGCGTCGATCTCTCGTCTGCTATAGTCTGCAGTAATTGGGAACAAAATGTCTGCTGTTTCTCCGGAGAAACCTGCTTCTTAGGAACGTAAAAAAGCAGGGCATCGAGAAGTCGGGCATGGGTTTCGAGCTGCGTTTCCACGTTAATTAACGAAGTCGGGGCGTTGGAAGTCCTTCTTGTCGAATGGCTGCTGTCAGCAGGCGCTGCACGGCTGCGGCCGGGGCTTGCACGTCCTTCTGGTGCGCGCAGCTCGACAGACGCGCTCCTAAAATAGCAGGGAAATGCCTGCTCCTCCGGGTGGGTTGGAGTCGAAACCCGCGCAAGTAGCTGCTCTTGAGAGACCGCAAGCATTCGAGTCAGCAGCTCCTCCGGCTTTGTAACTTCAGAGAGGGACGAGGGTTTTGGGGGTTGGTTGTTTTTTTTTTAACGATATATAATGACAAAGTTATAAATCTGCGGCTGCCCCGAAGCATAAATAGGAATAATGTGGCTGGTTGCGTCTGACCCATGAGAGGTCTTCCAAACTTTCTTCTCCTCTGTAAAATTGCAGCAGTCGTGTGTGACTAGCTCTGGCAAAAAAAACCACCCTGATTCTTCTGGACATTACTCACCATCAGCTGTGTAATAACGGCGCTCTCCTTCGCAGGGCTGCTGAGGCCAACGCCGGCGTCACGGGCTGGAGGATTTTGCTTAGCGTGGCTCTGGCTTGGATAAAATTGAACCCATCTATCTAGCTAGACATTTGCCTCTCACGCCATCCTAGCTGATTGCCTTTATCTTTGGGGGGGGAAAAAAACCCCAAACCCTGCAGACTGCCCACCCCATGCACTTCAGAGACTGATACCCCTTCTTTTTAAAGGTGCTTTTTAAATGGGAGATAAATCGGTGCGAGGACGGGAAGTGCTGGTGCGAAGATGGAGAGCGCCGGTGTTTCCCGAGCGTTTTGATTTGCACGCTGTCGTTAATGAGACGGCTGCTAGATGGAGGTAAGGCACGCAGTCCTGAAGCCTCTGCTCGGGCTATCAGTTAAGGGTGTCGTTATTGAGACCCACTGAAAGAAGCCTAATGGACTCATTCAGCAGTGAGGTTGCTAAATAAGCCATTTTAACCGTGTAAAAAAAAAAAAGAAGAAGAAGAAGTCCCAGAGAAGGCCTGGGGGAGCACGGTGAAATAAGCTGATGGATGCTAAAGGGATAGGCGCAACCATAAATAGTCTGAAAAGATCTGAGCAAACAGCAAACGACGGGATCTGTGTGGACATAGTATGAGAGACAACATGCTTCTCGGTAATTATAGTGTCACCGAAGGGAAGGAAGTAGCATATTTGTTAATCAGTTAATTTGCTTCTGTCTTGATCGACGAGGAAGAGGCGGCAGTGCTGCCTAAGCTGGGATCATACGTTGGAGGAACCCAAAGGGAGAGTCTGCGGATACCAGTGGAAATAGCCGCAAAAAGATTAAGTGGAGTCTTTACAGGTGTACTTTTTTGATGATAAGCCAGACTTGCAAAGGCGGGAACAGGCCTTGCAGATGAGAGCATCAATCACATTTCTTTTTCTAAAAAAAAAAAACCCGACCAAAACCTTTGGGATTTTGCGAATGATTTTTATGACTTAGACAAAGGTCTTCCTTTCGGAGGTGAGGAATCTGGCACGGCGTCAGGACGCGACGACGTGCGTGACGTGTGCCTCCTCGCACACCCACGACGCGCTCGGAAATCAGGAGGTTCCAGGGTTTGCGTGGCTTGTGCAAACTTAATTTCCGCCCATCGAACGCTGCGTCTTGAGAACATGATGGATGGTGGCTGCTCGGAGCATCTCGGCCTCGTTTGTGCGAGAGCTGGGGAGGTGCGGAGGGAACCAGGCGGGGGGCTGGGGAAGGAGAAAGGAGACGTTTTGCAGCGAAAGCCAAAGAGGATGACTCACGTCTGTCTCTGCCTCCGCTGCAGCCGTCCAGCGCGGGGCTGAGCAAGTCACGTACAAAGCAAAGTGGGGGATTTGGGCCCTTTCCCTGCGTGTGCCCCGGCGAAGCACGAACGCGCGGCCTCGGGGGATCGCGCCGAGACGGGCTGAACCCTGGCGTCGCGTACCCTAACGAGATTACTGCCTCCTTGCTATCGGTCGCTAGCAATCGGAGTGTAAATCAGGCATTATTAAAACCACTCGGCGCTCGTCCCCGCCGATGTTTACGTTAGCGTCGAGCAGATGAAAGCACGCCAGTCCGGGCCGGAGGAGGAGAATAGACCGCAGCTGTGCAAAGCACGAGCCTCAGACATCCTCGGTCTCGGCCATCGCTCGGGTCCAGGCCCGGCGATGGAGCCAGCAGAGGTTACGCGTGCATTTCCATGTCGGCGGGCTTTCGATCCAGCGCGGGGGAGGACAAAGGGGAATTCGGCAGAACAAAGCTACGGGAAGGCCTGTTGCATGAGGTCATGGGAGCGCTCCCTCCTGCAAAGGATGCATTTCTCCACTCCTGCCCTGGGCACCGTCCCCCTCCGGCAGCCCAGGGGATCAGGTTCACCTGCTTTGCCTAGGAAGTTGCTTTCTGTCTGGAGTTGCCGAAGGATCTCTTTCTGGCTCCAGTTCTTCTCGGAGGCAGGAACCGGCCTCCTCGCACGGTGGGAGGTGCTGTTTCCTCGAAAGCCTGGGTGCTCGGTAATTGATAGGTTAGTGTTTCCCTTTCATCTGGGGAGTTGGCCGCGGTTGGGTTCAGCGCGCCGAGCCCACGGGGCGGGGGAAGAGGTCTGATTAGCCGTGTGTCAACTTGTTCCTGCGATGCCTTGACTACCGTGGGGATATCCTGAAGAAACAGGGATAATAAGCACAATAACGCCTATTCCTTTGCGTGACCTGCTATTATCAGATGGCTGTCATTTCACAAGCGTATGATGATTATTATTTAAGAAAAGAAGCACAACGTTTCCTGTCCTGGGTATTTAGAGAAGCGTCTTTGCCCTCCTGAAGTAGGGGGTATCGCTTTGCAAGACGATCCTGAAACGATCCACGTTTGAACTAGGAAACAGGTTGTCGACTACAATTCGCACACCTGGAAATGCTGGCATTTGCGAGCGGGAAGGAAGTTTGGGTGCTGTCCTGTGCCGGCCCGGAGCAGACATGACGAGTTTTTTCCCCATCGCTCCCAATAAAAATAATCACGACAGCAGCCCTTAGCGCATACAAAGTGTTTCCATCTTCAAAGCGTTGTGGAACAACACAGCCTCTATTCATGAGAGAGCTGGCTCTGTTATGAGTCATCTCATTCCTCATGTCTTATTCTCTCTCTTGCAAAGCCAAAGCGTGTTTGAACTTTCTAGATAACCTACGAGGTGTCTCATCTCAGCCCCTGGTCAGCAGTGGTACCACCTCCCTGCCTGTGGCCGCCTGGGATTTTAATGCTTCTCTGCACTAACTGCTCATCTGCATACGCTTTGAATTCATTTAAGCGAAACAAGCCTGTTTCGTTGGAAAGTCCTAGATTTCTTGCACGTTTTTTCCCCGACAGTCTGCGGCAAACTTGCCCCAGCTGATACAGTCCGTGACGCCACGAGGCCGCCTGGGCGAAGTGGATCGTTGCTGATGTCCAAGAAGTTATAACCCTTTCTGTATGAGGTGTCCGGCTCGGACTGAAGTTTCTAAGCAAGTTTTACAAGTAAATATTATTTACGCGGACGGGGCGTGTATACCCGCTGCAAATGATACGGGTGTGGGTGGAATTCATCCCTCGGCAAGGGCTTAAGTGGTTTAGACGCCTGCCACGGGGTAAAGCATTTCACGTGGCCTCGCGCGTACACCAGTTGGCTGCGAACCTCATAGAAAGCGGTAGTTACGGGCAAGGAAAAAAGCTCTAGAAAGGACCGTGTCGCGTGCCTGCAGAAGGCGATGTGCCATGCGGTTGAGTATTCCTCCAGCAATGCTCCCACCCAGAGAAAGCCTCCTTTTGTTTGTACACCGAAGGCACAAAACACCTTGCTGGTTTGGTGGGTGCCACGTAATTGATATTCTTTTAAAATTACTTTAAAAACTTTCTATAAGGGCACATCTCTGATCCTCCACCCTCTGAAATTTGGCACAGCTGGGATTAGGACGGGATGGAGCCGTCTGGAAGACCAGTGTCAGAACGGCTATTATGCAGAGTCGCATGGACAATGAGCATCGCCTGGCATGTTTGGTCTTGCTTTTATTGCCGGCATGGGAGCAGTCGAATCGTATGGGTGACTTTCAAACTATTTGGAGAACTTGGGCGGGTGATGAATGTCATGTTCACGTGTGTTGCTCTCTTCTCAGGCTATTGCGTTAGCTGGAGAGATGCTGAGTGCTCCCCGCTCAGGAGAAGTGGACCGTACCTAACGCTTTGCAGAATTGAATCTCCATTCCTTAAATACCCATCATAAGAATTTGCACGCGCGCATGTATAGTGCATACATGTATGGAGCTTTGTATGCACACACACACCTTTACAGTATATCTTTCCTGTCTCCTGTCTGTGCATATGTGTGTGCGTATGTGTACACAACTGTAAAGGAAAGGCTTTAATTAGGATATGTTTTCCCAGATCACAGAATGCTACTTGGCCATAAAATGCTGTTATAATGATCATCTGTGGGCAGCGTGTTTAGACAGAGCTCTCTTCAGCCCGAGCAGTAAATGCATATTTTGCCAGGAATGTAAAATATTCTACATAACAGGAAACAACCTATCAGATCTTGGCCGGTCCTTACAACTTGTCTGATAAAGTTATTAACGTATCTTTCCTGTAGTTCAAATACCCCTTTCCACCATAATATACACACACACACACACACACATATGTACATATACACGCACACAATCTTCCACCATAATGCGCACACGCACATGCACACGCAAGCTGGATAATAATAAAATTGCCAGTTATCATAGAGTCAGCGTTGTGTTGCTGTAAAGATCTGCGTGATAGATATTGGCTCTGATGCTCCTCTCTCTGAATATGCATGAGGGGAAGTCTCTGCAGAAGGAGCGTGGGGAAATGTAAGCTGACTGAGCCTCGCTTCATCTTGCGTCTTCCTGTCGGCCGGTTTCTCCTGCAACAGGCCTGGCCTTCCGCCGGACGTGCGTGTAAGCTGTGCCGCGTTAGCCCAGCGGGGTAGGTACAAGTGTGACTTACACAACGATTCCTCATCCCTGACTCCAGCCCGGTGTCTGTAAATGGCACTGTGGAAAACACCAGGATGGGAGGAGAGTTTATAAATGAGGACTTGACTTTCTTCATAATTATACAGGGGTGGAGGTGGTTTTAACTCTCATTAAGCATAATTACTATATGCACCTGTGCTTAGTAATTCACGGCGCGCCATTGAATACCAAATCCTGAGTTGGTAATTAATAAGCTGGGATGGTTTTTGCACTAATTCAGCTCCAGGTCCCTAAACTGGTATTTCTAATTCAGCTCCAGGTCCCTAAACTGGTATTTCTAATTCAGCTCCAGGTCCCTAAACTGGTATTTTTAATTTGGGTCCAGGCTTCTAAACTGGTATTTGTAATTCAGCTCCACATCCCTAGGCTGGTATTTTTAATTCAGGTCCAGGCTCCTAAGCTGGTATTTCTCAATTTCCAGTGAGATTCAAGCACCCAATTCTCTTGGGCTCCCTTGAAAATTGCAGCTATGGTTATCATTTGAGGTAGGCATTGACTGGTAGAAAAGCCCTCTCTGCTGTCCCTCTATACTTGACCATCTCATAGTTTCGCTCTCTTGTATTTCGTATTGTAAGAAACGTATCTTTTGTCTCGGTTGGCTGGCGTGTTATGGAGAAGGCCGGATGTTGTGTAGGCTTTGGTGGCCTTGCTAAGTTTTTCTCCAGAACGTTTGTACACGTTTCTTCCATTTGGGGAAGTTATGAGAGGGTTTCCCAAACAGGCAGTGTCACTCCTTTTGAAGGGCTACGTCCACCTTGATTCTGGCAATTGCAGTTTTGGAGCCCTTGGCTATAGTCAGGTCGGTCGTCGTCTCTACCTGGGCGCCTCCATGCCGGTCGGCTTCACTTCCTACGGGCTGGCAGAGACCCCAGCACCGCCGCAACATGCATCGGGCCAAACCCTAGGAAATATTTTGAATGTTACATTAGTTACATGTAAGAAGAGAAAAATGATTGGCCCCTTGAAGTAATTTGTCTTAATTTAGGTAGAGTAAATAACTTTAGTCACTGAGCCGACGCAGCTGCTCGCTGAGCTCCAACGAGGAATGATTAGGAAACAATGAAACCCACTCAGTATTTGGAAAGCTCAAGACTTTTGAGTTTGGACTCATCGTTTGTGTTTATAGCTAATGCAGAACTGACCCTCGCTGTTTCAAGACTGTGGAACCAATTAAGCCGCTCTCTCGCTCCCCGTTCCTCGTACGATTACCACATGCACACTGCACCTTGCGGCTATGAGCAAGCTAAATTCAATTTTAAATAGAGTGTGCAAAGCGAACTGTAACTGGGGAACAGTTTCGCGTGTGCCTTTCCCCCCCCCATCCTGACAACCAGCTTTACTACCCAGCGGGGAATAGAATGATCACTCATTTACGGCTGCAGTCATCTCCCTGTTACCGCATTAGGAAGGAATGAGCACCAAAAGCCATTATAATTAAGATCTCTTTGGAACTGACAGTAGAAATAGATGGCATGCGGAGCTGGAGCTCTGTGGCTCAGCTGTTTCTTTTTCTAGCTGTCACTGGAAAATTACCCAGGCTGACAATCATATTTTTAACGTGGACGTGCTAAGTGATATATATGCACCCTGTGCTCTGGGAGCGAAGGGGAAACGGGGGCTCATGCAGCAGGAAGAGCCGCTCGCGCCTTCTGCCTTCCGCCGAGTCGGTGCCAGGGGACCGGGCTCACCTGGCAGCGTGTAGCTGGGCTCTGCAGCCTGCTCGGTAAGGAGGGGGGTCTGTGGAGCAGGCCCCAGACAAAACCCCCGGAGAGAAGGAGGCTTTGCCGAGGCAGCCGAGCCCCTGTCACCTGTTCAACTGCTAGAAATCAGGGGCTGGAGGGGACCTTGAAAGCCTCCACGGAGCCCAACCCCAATGGACGTCTGATGACAATAGCTAGCGGCAGGGCTCAGAAAGGAAGTCTCCAGGCACCCCGGTGCATGGTGCAGGTGGATGAAATGAGACAGGGGCTACAGGTGGAACAAGTGACATCATTCCCCTCTCAGAGGGGAGCGGCGCTTCCAAGATGACATCATGGCTGTGTTGGCTAATCAGCAGGGATCCTGGTTTCCTCTGATTTAAAAGAATCGCCAATTTTTGGTTAAAAAAAGTCACCCCAAATTCACGTTTTTCCATGATTTAAATGAAACACCACTATATACACACACACACACACACACACACAAGTTTATATATATATATACACACACACACACATTTTATATGTATATAAAATGGTGTTTCATTTTCATATATCCACCACTTATATATATCAAGTGGTGGATATATGAAAATGAAACACCATTTTATGTGTGTGTGTGTGTGTGTGTGTGTGTGTGTAACAAACATAAATGAAACACCACCAAGAGATAGATTGATAGGTAGATAGATAGATAGTATCTATCGATCGATCAATCTCTTGGTGGTGTTTCATTCATATTCATAGAAAAATGTGGATTTGGGGTTGCTTTCTTTTAACCAAAAATTGGGGCAATTTTTTTTAAATCAGAGAAAACCAGGATTCCTGCTAATGAGTATTTCCAGTGCTTGCCCGTCCTTTCCGGGAGGACGAATGTCAGACCTGGCTCTTCAAGGTACATTGTAGTGACGTGATAATTGAAATGCCCATTTTATTAAGGGGTTTGGGCACATCCCCATGGGGAGGAAAACGTGACCGTGCACCGCAGCTGTCTCTGTATTTAATGGCCCATTCGCTTTGCAGGCGCTCCAGGTGGTAGGCGGCCTGCAAGACTGGTCATTGCTGACTATGAGCAGGCGTGTCAGTGTTGGGGAGATGGAAGGACCCGTGCTGGAGCATCACCCGGTCCTGTCTCGTTTAGTGCCAGCTTTTGCCACCCTTCGTCCCTCGGGGTCTCATCCGATCCCCTAGAAGCCCCATGGAAATAACAGAACCAGGGAGCTGGATCCCTAGCAGGTGAAACCAGGCTTAACAGCAGAGACTGCAGAGATGCCGAGCTGCGAGGGCCTGGCTAACACAGAAAGACCTGACCTTGGCAACGGAGAGGGCACTCGCGGTGTGAAGCCAGGGACCATCCCCTGGCAAGCTTCGTACCTGCGGCTGCTTTCTGCACTGCCCCTCCCAGCAGTTCGGGATGAGGTCCCTCGAGTTGAACAGCGTTGACTTTTGGGTGTGTTAGAGCTAGCACTGGCTTGTGCCCATAAGTACAAATGAAGGGTGAAAGCAGAAACACCTTTGGGGAGTGAAAAGGCTCCATCTGTCAAGCTCAAGCTCTTGTTTTCTCTGGGGAAAGAAGTGGCCTTCTGGCCTGTGCAAGCGCAGGTGTGAGTAACCTGTCTGGCTCGGTGCAGCAGAACAGCGTGTTCCAGGCAGACGTCATGACATTCGGTTGATGCATGTGTTTTTGTGCATCATCTGTACGATGATGGGAGAACATTAGGCATCGTCTTATCTGATTCATCTTTGAACTTCTGCAGTTATCTGTTACTTGAAATGCTGACAGGCTGTAATTGCTGTTGGCCTACCTCTGCAGTGCCAGAAAGCCTGAAGTATTTAGATTACCAGGAAGGGAGCTGTACCCCACCGCTGGCCGATAAGGTAGTATGTGAAGACCTGTCGGTCTTCATACCTGAGAAACACCGTTGCCCAACACTGATAGATAGCTTTGAACGGCAGGAGACAGTTTTCCTATTATTTCACAATATTAAGCATCTCCCCCCGTCTCACCGGGATGACAAATGCCAAGCTGTGCTGCTTTAACCAGGGAGGGAGTTACTGATTTACTGTCTCTCCGAGCAGGCCACTTAACTAGCTGCCCATGTTGAGTGTCTGGAACTTGGCATCTTGAAATAATCCATTCTTTCATACCAGAAATAATCTTCCAGGTTTGCATGCGCTGTGCTGGAGAGCATTACCTCTCCATCTGTCACCAGCTGAACACAATCTGGATCAGGTGACAGCAAAGCCCACTCTCCTTGACTTTGAATAGAGGTGTGAGTTAGCCCTGCCATGTCTGACCTAACCTGCTTCTTGGAGGGCAGCCAGGATAACGGCAGAGTATTGTGGTCCAGGAGATAAATCAGCAAAATCTGAGTTCAATTTCCAGCTGTGACTGACCTGGACCTCGCCTTCAGCCCACCTTACCTATTTGGACTGCAAGCAATTTGGAGGCAAGTTCTCTCAGTAGCACTCCGTGGGCTTGGTTTTGTTGGGGCTTTGAGACTTTACTGTTATTACATTATTAATCTTACTTCTATTATAGTAAAGCTGGAGGCTCCACTGTGATATAAGCAATATTAAAAATGTCATAGAAATCCAGGTCTCAGAGTCTCTCCTGGTTGGTGTTCCACCAGGGAAGATTTGAACCAGGATTGTGTGCAAAGTAGTTCAAGCAAATACTTTTGGGTGGGTACACCTGTACTAAGGTGACTTAAAATAGCCATGTCGAAGCGTACACATGGACAGCTCCTTGACATGGTGGCAGCCATCTTGGGAGCTAAGTTGTCCTAACTAATGTGACTCGGGAGTGTATTATCTTGCACCTCGGAGGTGTATTGTCTTGTGCCACATTTAAGTCGACTCTGCTCCACATATGTGCGTGTGCGTTGACAAGTTAAGTCAATTTAACTGTCAGAAAGTACACATGCATGCACCCTTTGAGCGCAAACCTTTCAGGACAGCTAGCTAAATGCACTGAGGAAATGGCGTGATCCACCCATTTGTATCCATGGCTTCATTGTGGGTTCAAGCTGTTTAATCTCAGCTAACCCTGAGCCCAATCCAAGACCACCCCGACCTCAGTCATTAAGCTCCAGTATGCTGATGCTGTAGTGTCTTCTCACTCAGAAGCAGATCTTTAGGCAATAGTCAGCGTCTTTACCGAGGCATACCAGGAAATGGGGCTGAAGCTTAACATTTAGAAGATTAAGGTCCTGCATCAACAAACTGTTAATGAGCAGTCCCCTGCTCCAGCAACTCAGAGTCATGTTGAGAAGAACACTGAGTATTTCCCGTACCTCAGAAGCCATCTGTCGCAGAAGGCTGGCATCAGTGGAGAAATCCAACATTGCCTCCAATATGCAAGTGCAGCCTTAGGACACCTGAGGAAATGGGTGTCTGAAGACTGCGAGATCAGATCTGAAACCAAGCTTGTGGTGTATCATTCAGTCATGATCCCAGCCTTACTGTACAGAGCTGAGAGGTGGACAATGTATAGGGGACATCACGTTGTTGGAGAAGTACCATCACCGCAGCCTGTGGAAGATCCCTTGAATCCAGTGGGATGAGAGTCGCACCAAACGTTAGCGTCCTCTTGCAAGCAGACACCACGAGCACCGAGGCAATGATCATCGGACATCAACTTTGCTGGGCTGACCACATCATCCAGATATCCAACTCTAGACTCGTGAAGCAAGTTGCATTCTTCCAGCTTGGTCAAGGCGTAAGCTCAAGAGGAGGGCAGAGAAAGCACTTTACAGACATCCTTGAGGCCACCTTGAAAAAAATGTAACATTGACATCAACTCCTGGGATATGACCGTCCAGGACCACCACAAACGGAGGAAAAGTCTGCTGCAGAGATCTCAGTATGTTGAAACTTTACAATGACAACAGGAGATGGAAAAGTGGGAGCAGCAGAAACAACATATTATGGACTGAACCAGGAATCTGGAGCCCCCATAGAAACATGCATCCAAGTTGCAGTAGAGCTTGTTGATCCCAGATTGGCCCCAGCAGCCGTCTTTGGACTCAGTCGTGAAGACAATCATCCTCAACTGCGAGGCATTGCCAAAGAAGGAAGAAGTGAGCTTTCATCAAACTAAAAGGAAGTTGCCTTGGGACCTGTTACTTTTCCATCCCACTGCTCTGTGTCTCTTTATTCAGACTTCATTGTTTCTCCTTCCTTCCTGGAGTCTGTATAAACACCCTCCTTGGAGCAGCATTTCAGAGATGCCAGGTATTTGCACCTCCACTGAGCTCATTGTGGCAGGAGGCTCTCAGCAGGTTCTCTGAACCTGGGGCCTTAATTACCCGCCTTTGCTTTTCTTGGTCCTTCACCTCTTTCTGCGCCGCGAATAGTGCTAGCTAAGAACCGGTCGCAGCACGCTCTGTGCTGCGCTGGGGTTTTGAGCCATATTGAACATCGTTCCTCGCTGAACAATGAAAGGCTTTTAAGGCTGCTCCCATCAGACCAGAAAGAAAGTTTGATTTGCAAAGTGAATGGACAGAGAGAAACCCCTCTGAGCTCTTTGGAGAAGGCCTGTGAGCACCACTGCTTTGGATACAAATTGGTCGTGCTCTGATGGCCTGCCCTGTGAAAGGGATTCCCGCTGGGACAGGAAGCTCCGCTTATTGCCCAGCTGGGTAAATAAGTCTGAAAAGTCGTGGACACAAAACTCCAGTTGGAGAAATGCTGTAGGGATGCCATCCCTGCTATCCCCCCAGCTTCCTTCCACCTCCCCAGTGTCCACGTCCTGAAGAGGTGTGGGGGAGGAAACACGTAGTTCCTTCCCCCGAAACTCGTGCTGCTTTGGCAGGTAAGTTGGGACCGTTTCCATCACTTCAAAATAGTTTTGCATTTCAGTGAGTCTCTTGCTACGTTGCCAACGGCCTTTAGCACTGAACGCAGGATTTATGTTTCGAGGAAGGCCAGATGGTTTCGTGGAACTTCAGCTAACGGCTGATGAACCGGAGCTTGTGGGCAGAGCAGGTCCACGTTTGTTTGTGTTGTTTACTTGCCGTTGCAGCCCCCGCTGAGGTCACGCGCTTGCTAGCTACATTTTTCACGGGCAACCGGCATTAAAGCTCTTTTTTGAAATGTCTGATGCTGTGTCTCATTGCAATAGGTCGCATTGGATTACTTCTCACTTACGTACCCCTATGATATCATATGTTATTTAAAGAAACAGGGGTTGGTAAATTATACCTCCCTTGCATATGACATAATACACTCTCCAGCCTCGGCGGGTTTGTTTTTACATGGCGGATTAAAAAGCAAAGCTAGAAATCGAATCCAGATTGAAATATTCAGCTGGAATTTAGAGTAGATGGAAGACACAGCGCAGGGATGTTGCAAATGCATCCATTGGAGAGCTGGTTTGAACTGCTGGAAGTCTCCAGTCTCACGGACAAACTTTATGGGATGCGATAGCTTGCAAGCACCGTTTCTTTTACTACAATGCAATGGCAGCTCTTGCACCTATGGTAACTGTGTCAGAATAATACCATATTTTCTTGCATATAATCTACATCTCTTTTTCCCAGAATTAGCCCCCCAAGATTGCAGCATATGTATTGACCAGGGAAGCAGGCAGGCAAAGCTCTTTGGGTAGATGCGATCTCTTTTACGAGACCAACTAAATAGATGGGAAAAAAAGTTCTTTGCAAGCTCTCGGGCACAAACAGCCTTGCTCGGGCACAGGGAGACGCCTCAACCAGGGAAGTTGATTTTCTGCCCAGGATCGAAGCATCTTGCTTCCTTGCTTGGCGAAGCTAACTTTTCATAGGGATCTTTGTTGTATTCCAGCTGCTCCTAGTCTTTCCCCTCCTGTTTTACAAGCCTGGAGATTCTTTCCCTTTTCAAAAGAATAGGTCCCCTGATGGGGGCCGGGGTTTCAGCTTTACTTAAACGGGAAAGGGAGGAAGAATCAGCTGAATATAAGGCACCATCCCTGCTCTTCACAGCCTTAGCTCTGGAAAAAGATCCCCTTTTCTTCATTCTGCCTTTCAGAAATAAGTTGTGTATTATATTCCAGGGTCTGTCGTATGCAAGAAAATGCAGCACACTGCAAGTGACTCCGCGACTCCCCGGTATATAAACCCACTTTTCAATCAGGGATGCTTAGCAGAGCGTTTTTTCCCAGGATATGAACTCTGGAAAGGGCAGGCTTGCAAGGTGGGGGCAGAGGCACGGCCTGTCTGCAATCATAACAATCTGGCCCCTATAGACGTCGGGCACCTGACTGGGTTGCATGTGATATGAGTATCTTGATTGTCAAAAAGCCCCATCAACGTGAACAGAAAATAAACCCCTGAGGGACAGCCTGGTTTGCAGACCTATAATGAAGACATTTGCATTGCTGAGGAAGGAAAGCACGGGATGACATAACTCATAGACTTTTATATGCCTGGGAGTCTAGCAGCTAAAAGTTGGCGTTAGGTGCAGCCATTTTCCTGAGCTGTTGGCAGTTAAAAGGCCCAAGACACTCATCGGTACACGCGCTCATTTGTCTGGCTCAGTTGATTTTCCACACACTTAGGTATCTTTTGCAATTCACTGACAATGTTGAGCAGGTCTTTGGACACACTTGACGTGTCATCTAAGGTCAGCCAAGCACGTCCCTCTGAAAGCCTGAGCAAGTGTGGAAGTCACACTTGGCGTTTGAACGGTTAGTGAGCTCCCACTAGCATTTCAACCCGTTCGCACAGGTCACAGAGCACACACTTCGGGACCTAAATTAACGACACAGGGCTGCTGGCCCCTGAGGCTATATTAGAGGAAACTATGCATAAGCAAGTCCTTAATAAAAAAAGGAAAAGGAAAGCGTTTTGGAATCCATTGCTCTGGGTGTTCGGTGATTTATGCCATTATTAATTCAACACTAGGCTAGTTGCATTTTGTTGAACTTTTCATTTAAATAACAAGGTGTTACCATAACGTGTCAACAACTTACACAACCGTCTGAGGCCCTAACTTCATGCGTCTGTACTAAACACTCCTCTCTCAATTAATTGACTCCCTTTTCTACCGCGCAGCAGTTCTGAAGAAGGATTACCGGTGCTACCGGAGAATGCCGGCATTATCTAAATATGTTAAATCATTGGCTCAATAATTTTAATTTAATTTGAGTGATTAATCAGTTACTTGGCTGCAGTTATTTGCTTTAAGACATCTCGGATCAGGGAACGGAGCAGGGAGACAATTAGGAAAGCATGTGTTTTGGAAATTACCCAGCGCGTCTTTCAATTTATGGCACCGGGCGAAAAGGAGGTGGGTATCGACTTCAGCTAATAGCAATCAAAATACTAGCGGGACACTGATGCTAATTGATGAATGAACCATGGTGTTTGGAGGCACTGACCCTACTAAGATAAACAGCAGCACTTCAGGCGCTCGCGGAGCTCTTTTCGGGAGCCCTTGCATTTAGCAAATGCACAGAGGAACTTTGCTGTGCGTTTCATACATTCAGAGATGTTCGGGTTGGATGGGACCTCGGCAGATCATCGAGTCTGACCCCGTCCCGTGCCCTGGGCAGGAAAGCGCGCTGGGGTCAGACGACCCAGCCAGGTGCATGTCCAGTCTCCTCTTGAAGACCCCCGGGGTCGGGGAGGGCACCACCGCCCTTGGAGCCCATTCCAGATCCTGACAACCCTTACCGTAAAGCAGGTCTTCCCGATGTCCCACCTGAATGTGCTCTCCACCAGTCTGCAGCCCTTGTGCCTAGTGACTCCAAGGGCTGCCCCGCTTAACAGAGCATCTCCTGTTCCTTGCTTCCCCACACCTGAATTTGTAGGCGGCCACAAGATCACCTCTCAGCCTTCTCTTGTGGAGGCTGAAGAGATCCAGGGCCCTCCAATTCTTCTTGCAGGGTTTTGCCTGCAGGCCCCTGACCATACGAGCGGCCTCCTCTGGACCCTCTCACGGTTGTCCACACCCTTCCTGAAGCGCGGGCCCAAAACTGGACGCGGTACTCCAGCTGCGGCCTGACCGATGTCACGTAGAGGGGAAGCATCGCCTCCCTGGACCTGTTCACGACGCACCTGCTAATGCAGGATGAAGTGCGGTTAGCTTTACTGATCACATCGACAGCTCATCTTCATCTCAGAGTCCACTGTGACTCCAAGATCCCTTTCCGCCGCCGTGCTGGTGAGAAGGTCCTCCCGCAGCCTGTACGCATGCTGGTGATCCCTTCTCCTTGCACTTGTCCTCGTTGAACTGCATCCTGTCCTGTTCTGCCCACTTTTCCAACCCATCCAGATCCACTTGGATTCATTCCCTACCCTCTGGTGTGTTGACTTTACTCCACAATTCGGTACCGTCAGCGCGTTTGGACAGAGTGCTCTCCACACCCTCGTCCAAGTCACTGCTGAGGACGTTGAATGGCACCGGTGCAAGGACCGAGCCTGGCGGGACTCCACAGCCCACATCTGTCCAGGTCGATACCGACCCGTCCACCACCGCTCTCTGGGTGCGACCCCAGAGCCAGTTTGCAAACCCACCTGACTGCGTAGTCATCTACATCACAGCCGCCCAGCTTATTTATGGGACTAGGATGAGATACCGTATCGAAGGCCTTCTTGAAATCCAAGTAGATGACATCTACTTCAACTCCTGCGTCTAAGCATCTGGTGACCTGGTCTTAAAAAAACCCCAAGGTCAGTCCGGCAGGATCTACCTGCTATGAATCTGTGCTGGTTGCCCTTCAGCATTAATTTTCCTGCTGGACGCCCACAAATGTGACCCTTAATAATTTTTTTCAAAGGTTTGCCCAAGGATAGCGGGGAGACTAACGGGTCTATAGCTACCCAGATCCTCCTTCCTCCCCTTCTTGAAAATAGGGACCTCACTGGCCCTTTTCCAGTCCTCCGGGACCTGACCCGAGCCCCGCGAGCGCTCGGACAGCCGTGCCAGCGGCTCTGCTACGACGCTGGCCGATTCCTTCGGCACCCGGGGGTGAAGATCATCCGGTTGGTCTGTTGGCAGCACCTGGTGCCCTTTTCGTGCCTGGCTATGATCCAGGTGGGAGATTTGTCCCAATCCGTGTTCAGGAATACGGAAGCAAAAAACTCGTTGAAGCGCTCAGCCTCGTCGCCCGTCTCTGTCACCCGTTGCCCTAGTTTGTCCTGTAAGGGCCCTATGCTACCCTGCACCTTCCTTTTACCCGCTATACACCTGAAGAAGGACTTTTTGTTGTCTTTAATTTTTGTCGCCAGCCTAAGATCCGTTTCTGCTTTGGCCTTTCCGACTGCCTCCCTGCAAGTATGGGCCAAGTAGGCACGCTCCTCCTTGGGAGCCACCACCTGCTTCCACTGCCTATATGCCTCTGTTTTGGCCCCTAGGCTTTCCTGGATTTCCCTGTTCAGGCAAAAGGGTTTCCTGTCCCCTTTGCCCCCTTTCCTGCACGGTGGGATTGTCTCCTTCTGCACGTGTAGGATCGCTCCCTTTAGGAACGACCCCCCTTCCTGGACCCCATCTCACCAGTGCTCCTGTTCTTCCGTGCCTCGCTAACTGGTCTCCTGAGCACACTGAAATCGGCCTTTTTGAAGGTTAGCACTTTTGCTCTACTGGTTTTCTTTCCCACCCTACACCGGACAGTGAATTCAATCAAGTGGTGGTCACGGTCCCCTGGGTTACTTCGTGTCTAGCTCACCTACCAGGTCATCCCCTGTAGCCAGCACCAAGTCCAGCGAGGCGTCTCCCCTAGTGGGACGTATCCCTCTTGCGCTAGGTGGAGGTCCTGCACGTCGGTCCGCTGAGCCCATCTTGATTATGGAAGATGTATATTGCTCCTTACCATAGAGAGCAACACCCCCCCCCGGCCCTTTTCCCCTACTCTATCACTTCTGTACAGCCTATAGCCCCCAGTGCTTACTGCCCAATGGTGGGTAGGGTCCCACCAGGTTTCAGCTAGCCCAGCTCACTTGACGTTCTTGCTTGCAAGTGCGAGTTCCCCCTGCTCGCTCCCCACGCTCCTCGCATGAGTGTAGAGACTCGAGCCCTCCCCCGTGTCGGCGCCTTCAGTTCCTGGGCACGACCTGATGCGACGAAGTGTCCCGATGGGTTGACAAGGGTCTTTGGGTAAACCCACATCTTTTATTAGACCAACTCAAATAGTTGCAAAAATTCTTCATGGCACAAACACCCAATGGGTTGCGCGTTGGGGTCCAATCCTGGCATGTGTTATGCGGCTTTAGGCAAGCCACTTAATAAAAGATGACAAGAACCGCCCCATTCATGTGCTTTATTATTGCTGGGAGCTCCGCCGTCCCGTGCTATCGGCCTCCTTCCTTGGTGCTTTCTGGCTTCTCTTTTGGGATTTGGGATGGCGGGCCCCTGTTCAGTGCAGCACTTCCACAAAGCAGCCTCGTCGACCCCTGCCGCACGGCTCGGCACGAGATGAGCATGCCCCGAAGAGGCTTGGCTGACCCGGGGACACAGCCGGCTGGCTAGTCCTCGCAACGTGGGGTTCCCCAGCTATTGCTGGCAGCCAAACTTGATGTTTTTGAATGGAGAAAAATAACAAGCCGAACCATTATCCTGCACTGAATTCATCTCCTCCTGGTGTTTTCAGCTACTTAAAAGCTCTGAAATGTGTTTGGTGCCATTCCTCCGGCTGCTGACGTCTGTGCGACTGCCACTTTCCCTGGCTCCTCTCTGCTGTTCCAGGAAAATGCTTGTGTCAAGAGAAGTTCCTGGGCTGGAAGCGTTGGACTTTCTCAGCGTTTCTCCGTCTCCCCTTCCTGCGGATTCGGCAAGACGGCTGTTCGGCCGCAGTGCACGCTCTGCTTGCTTCTTTGTCTGGGATCGAAGCCCGTGGAAATCGGGGCCTCGACGTTTGCTCGCGTTCGCTGGAGCATCCCCCGCAGATCGTGTCAATCTGCCGAACTCCCCTGGAGTCAACGGGGCCGCCCCGTTTTACCCCAGCACGTTGCTCCCATCACCGTCCCCTGGCAGGTGATACCAGAGCAGCTGTCTTGCTTTGTGAAGGAATGGGCCGGCATCTAGCTTCCACATCCATCTTTATTGAAAAAAACAACAAAAAAGCCCCCAAAAATCCTGCCACGCTTCTCACTCATCCCATTTTAAACACGTGGAGCCTCAGGGTCCTCAAAGGGGTCATTCCCACTGCACGGCACTTCACGCGACCTCAGTCCCCGGCTCCTGGACAGCGAACGTCGCTGTCGGAAACTAACGGCGCCTGCGTGATTTTTCCTTTTGGGGTGACTTGGGTTCCCTCTGTTGCCTCTCGCTATACTCGGGTATGATCCTGAAACACCGTCCTCTATCGTACGTCAGACACTTTCCTGCTTAGCCAGGGCCCCGTGATGAACCTTGCGGGACATTAATCCTTCACTACCAACTCCCGGGAGTAGGCAGGCGATGCTCTCACTTCTGTGAACCCCACTCGACACCGGACAACAGACCTCAGGACTCAAACGCCTGTTTTCTCCAATGCGGCGTGTCTGCCCAGGTGTGGGACCGGTTCAAACTGGCGTGTCCAGACCCCTGTACGGCCATTCAAGAGTTTGTCAGCACCCTCACAACACCCCTTGCCCAGTGTTATCCTTTATTCACTGGTGCAGCAAGCACACACGTGGGGGGAAAAGCCCAGATTATAACACACAACACAACATACTAACATGCAACACAACACAAGGCAATACAATAGGATGCAATACATCCTGCAACACACAACACAGTAGGATGCAATACATCTTATAACACACAACACAATAGGATGCAACACAACACAGTACAATAGGATGCAATATATCTTGTAACACACAACACAATAGGATGCAATACATCCTGTAACACACAACACAATAGGATGCAATACATCCTGTAATACACAACACAATAGGATGCAACACAACACAGTACAATAGGATGCAATATATCCTGTAACACACAACTCAATAGGATGCAACACAACAAACACAGTAGGATGCAATACATCCTGTAACACACAACACAATAGGATGCAATACATCCTGTAACACATAACACAATAGGATGCAACACAACACAACTCAATAGGATGCAATATATCTTGTAACACGCAACACAATACAATAGGATGCAATACATCCTATAACGTACAACACAATAGGATGCAATGCATCCTATAACACACAGCACAACACAGTAGGATGCAATGCATTCTATAACTGGACACAACACAACACACTAGGATGCAACACAACACAATGCAATAGGATGCAATGCATCCTGTAACACACAGCACAACAGGATGCAGTACATTCCCCAAGGCCAAGCTGCCCAGCTCTGCAACACAGTTTGTATGCCTTTCGGTGCTTACCTTTCAGCACCCACCCTGCAGCCAGAACTTAGCGAGAACAGCAATAAGAAGACGAATAAGAGCACTTAACCTGGCGGAAGCCCAGCCTTTCCATCCTTTCTTTTCTTCTGGGGTGCTAGGGGGAATGAAAAGCAGGCCAGGAGGATCTGGCATGGCGTGCACTCCAGTTAAAGCCCAGCTGAAGGAAAAGCAGCAACAAGCAAAAAAAAGAATAATAAAAGAGAGAAGAAATAAAAAACCAAACCCCAAGCCCTGAGGCCCTGAGCAAAGACAGATGTTTCTCCCATCTTGCATCTCATCAGCATGAGGCAGCTGTGCCTTTCAGCCAGTAGTCATGTCAGCGGTAGGAGGAAACAGGCACACATTTAGGTCATGGGGAGCTCCGGTTAGAAGTCCACAAGATTTATGGCCAAGTTTGGGATGCCTTTGAGGTCAGCATTTGCCGATGAGCATGTATGGATCCCTTCCGATCATTTTTTTAAGCTCAGCTCCAAGCCCTGAGCGTGTTTCTCGGGAAGGGCCCAGCACCGCGACAAGCTGGAGCTCTCCTGAGAACCGCTTTGCACCAAGAAGGGGAAAGAGGGTCCCCCGACACGTGCGTGCAATCTGCTCTCGGATGCGGTCAGTGCATCCCCCTGCCTGCGGCGCACCAGACCGAGCCGAGCATCGCTGTGGTCCAGGATGCACTCCTTCCTACGGGCACCGCGCCAATGCAAACACAGCCATGTGTGTACACCGCACGCACATGCAAAATTCATCTCTTCCCTTTACATAATGCACTTGCCGTCACGTTCCCAGAAGGATTCTGTGCCTGTAATTACCCGCGTGGGACTCTTCGCTTCGCCCTAGCAACTGCAGCGAGCGCGTGTGTCAAAGGTTTTGAATCCGATTCCCGTTCCCTGCTACAACACAAATGAGATAATTGGCTCCTCTTAAGTTACAGCTAGATTTGTAGCAGCTCTGGGTAGCGCCGGTGATAGGCAGAGCAACACACGCCTCGGGCTATGCAAGCAGTGACGCCCTCCGCAATCCTGCCGGAGCAGGCGGCTTTCCCGCACGTGACCTCAGCCGTGACGAGGGTCGCTAACCTGAGCTTGCCTCCAGATAGCCGCCGAACCCCCCAGTGCAAGGAGAGCAGGTTCGTGCCGCGGCCTTGCCGGGCTCCTGCGTGGTGCTGCGGCTGCAGGGCAAGGCGCTGTCTGAGCCTCTCATTCGGGAGATGCGACTTGGCAGGCCTTCGGGTGAAAATGTGACGTAACGAGCCCAAAGCCGGGCAGATTTGCACTCCTGCACGCCCCGGGCTCAGGCTACACGGAGCAGACCGAACATCAGCCAGGGGTTTGGCCCAGCAGCCAGCGAGAAAAGGCCTCTTCCTCTGAGCGCAGGATTTGGGGGGGACGGTTTTGGACTGCACGCGTCCCAGTTTGGAGGACACGTTCTCCCTTTCCTCCCCGAAGGCCGCAGCGCTGGAATGAAATGCAAGCTAGGATTTATAAGCCTGCGCTCGGTTTCATAAAGAGCTTTGCTGGTAGTCTCATCATTGTGGGAGCCAGCGGACCAGGCATTGTGCGCAGCATATTACTCCACACGCACGTGTCGTGTTCGTTTGCTTCTTTTAATTTGCTTTTGGCCCCGAGCAGGAAATCCAGAGTTATCCCACGCTGCTTTCTTCCTCATTCAAAAGCCTTGGCAATGCGGATGCTCCTTTGAATCAGTAACAGTGTTTTAATTTTAGGGTTGCTTTTTTTTTTTTTAATTGGCTACCCAGAATGAACGACCCCAAATGAATGCCTCGACTACCAAAAATGAACAATTTGGAGTTGCTGTGTTTTAGCATTGCTCAGTAACTCCCTGCCGTACACCGTGTGTCCTATGCCCTGTAGTTGGTTGCATGAGTTCCCTAATGCCAAGAGTTGCTGATTGTAGCCGTGTTGGTCTAAGGACGCAGGCAGACGAGGTTCTTTGGGTAAATCTGATATCTTTTATTAGACCGACTCAAATAGTTGGAAAAATTGTTCTTTGCAAGCTTTGGGGTACAAACACCCTTTTCCAGGCCCAATTAACTCTCCCTGTGCCGGAAGAAGGCTGTTTGTGCCCAAACGCTTGCAAAGAACAGTTCTTCCAACTATTTAGTCTGATAAAAAATACACATTTATTACCCAAAACCCCTCGTCTGCTCTAATCCCAAGCACTTTTTCTTCCGTGTTTTGCTTCACCCCACAACCTTCCAGCTACCTCTACACGGGCCTGGGAGGGACGCAGGCTGACATAGATATCACTATACAGCCTTGCGTGGGTAGTGTGCACGGGGCTTATGAATGCTGCGGGCTTGTTATTTCCCAGGGCACATTGTTGCCTCTGCCACATGGGCTTTTGCAGCACCGTGACCCCATCGACGCCTGTGGGGTCCGTGCAACGCTGCCACGGCACAAGGGGCGCCGAGCTGACCGCAGCAAGCCTTCGGGCTCCGGTCCCCATCACCGAGTTGCTTCGCGCTTGTCCAAGCGGGAGCGAACGAGGAATCTGGCGCCCTGCGTGTAAATAAATAAAGGCCGTGTGTGTGACCGGGCTGTCCTTCTCCTTTCCTAAAATGCTTGACCTGTTCACCTCCCGCCCAATAACGCTTTAGCCATAGCCGATTAGCGCAGTGCTGGGGATAAGACGCCTTTGGTACCGTGCTGAACTCTGCCCTCTGCGTAGGCTCTTGATGTAAATCTGAAATGATTACTGTATTTAGTCAGCTGGCAGCTTGTCAGAAACGTTAAGAAAATCCTGCTGGTCCTCCCTGGCCAGTAGAAGTTACCCATCAAATCCAATGCATGTAAGAGATGCCCAGGGGAATTTGTATAGCCTCCTTTTATTTTATTTTATTTGTCCATATGTGGCCAGTGCCCAAATGTATCTGAATGCGGGACACAAGTGTAATACTGGAGCTCGCCCCTGATAAAGGGACCCTGGGGAAAGCTTTCCCATTAATATTAAACCGATATTTCCCATAACCCCTCAGAGAGTGTCTTTGATGCGTAGACGAAACCTGCATAATGAGATCATTGAATCACAGAGAAATGGGGCTGGAAGGGACCTCCAGAGGTCATCCAGTGCAAACCTTGCCCGAGGAAGGATCAGCCCTATCCCAACCATCCCATACAAATCCACTATCGAGCCTATTAGCAAAGTTACACGCTGAACCCTGGCACGGCCACAAGACACAGCCACTGGACCTGCCACACGTAATGCAGGGAGACCGATGTCCTGGTTGTGCAAATCCATGCAGGAGATCCAACAAAGAGGGCCTCATCTCCCAAATACAGAAGAAGGCAAAACCTCCCGTGATCCACAGCAATCTGACCGTGGGGTAAAATCAATCCCTTCCTGACCCCTAAAGAGACCTCCTCCTTTGTTTCAGCATGGTAGCCTATAGCGTACCAAGGTGTTTGCTGTAGAGAGGCTGGACAAGAAGCCGGACGGGAGCCAGCCGTGTGCCCTGGGTGCCAAGAAGGCGACCAGCATCCTGGGTGCATCAGTAGGAGCGGTGCCAGCAGATCGAGGGCAGTGGTGCTTCCCCTCTATTCAGCCCTGGGGAGGCCACATCTGGAGTCCTGTGTCCAGCTGTGGGCCCCCCACACACACACACACTACAGAAAGGATGTGGACACGTTGGAGAGAGTCCAGCGTGGGGCAGTGAAAATGGTTGTGGGGCTGGGGGACAGGACTGGTGAGGAGAGGCCGAGGGAATGGGTATGATTGAGTCTGCAGAAGAGCAGACCGAGGGGGATTGAATAGCAGCCTTCACCTCCCTGCCGGGGGGCTGCAAAGAGGACGGAGCTGGGCTGGTCTCTGTGGGGGGCAGATACAGGACAAGGAGCAATGGGCTCCAGCTGCAGCAAGGGAAGTTGAGGTTGGATATTAGGAAAAACTTTCTCACCAAGAAGGTATTAAAGCACTGAAGCAGGCTGCCCAGAGAGGTGGTGCAGTCTCCATCCTTGGAGGTTTTGAAGGCCTGGCTGGACAAAGCCTTGTCTGGGATGCTGTATTTGGGGCTGGTCCTGCTTGGAGCAGGGGGTTGCACTAGATGTGACCTCCGGAGGTCCCTCCCGCCCTCCTTGTCTGTGATTGTGAGGGGCTCTACCCCTGAACAGAAGCCCCACAGGGTGGTTTTATCATCGAAATCATTCAACTGAAGGCGAGCCAAGTTTCTCCCTGAGCCCTTGGCACCTTATAGAAGCACCGACCTCTCTTCCAGACGGAAGAACGGCTGATGTGCAAGCAGAAAGCCAGCTGGGCTCTTCCAGCACGCCCGAAAGTCGCGCCTCACCAGATTCACCTGCGGAAGGAGCCCGCGTCGAGAGAAGACCTGTCAGCCGCTTCCCCCTTCCTTTACGCATGCCATAGATTCTTCCAGCACCTCCCTCCCCAAACTGACTAATAAGTCCCTCGAGCGAACGAATGACGTTCAGACCCGGCACATCTATTTCCTGAAGTTCGACTGAATCTTGCATTATTACCGCGCAAAAGCGAGAGCGCTCGGTATGACGGCGTTCAAGCAAAGCCGCGCAACGCGGGGACATCCAAGTTCAGCGAACGGTCAAAGCGTTCCCTTCAAAGCAAAGGCAGCTTCACTCTTACTGGCGGTCAAAGCTACTTGCTGGTATAATCCCTTCCTTTCAGGAGGGGAAAGATGCTTTTAAAAGCCTCCCATGAATTGGATTGATATCCCTACAAGGACACTTGTAAGGTCGATAGCATTGGAGCGCTGAACTGCGGCTGTTAGGGTGACTGCACATCCCATGCGTGGCGTAAGCAGTCCCGACAGCCTCCCGAGCATCCTGTCCGCCTGGCCAAGTGAATGCTTGTGCCCTGTTTTCAATGGGGGGGCAGCAGTGCAGCACTTCCCAACCCACGGGACACAATAGGGGGGTTGCCAGTCCTCCGGTATCCCACAGTGCTCGGCATCCACGCCACCTCCACTTTCCAGTGCTCTGCACTCCCTTCTTCCCACGTATCCAGTGTGCCCAATGCTAGCAAAACTCAGTGCACGGGGAGCACGGTGGGGAATTAGCAATGTCCCTGTTGATCAGTCCAGCCACTATCTATCGCCGTCCCGTGTCGCAGTGGCAGGCGGTCGGCGGCCCCATAGCACTTTACCGGGAGTTTTTATGGACTTTCCTGGTTTCATTTTCTCTCTTGTTTATGCAGATTTGCACCGTTAATATTTTGGCTGGGCTCCGTTTTCGGGTGCTTTGCTGCATAACGAACATTTCAAGCATGCTGCATTTGCTTTTTAGTTCTCCTCTCTCCTGGTCTCATCGGCTTTATCGCAAGAAAGAAAGCTACCTAAATATAGCAAGGATGCACACATGCTCCTTGGCCCGGAGGCCTCTGGACTCCCGGCCTTCTCTCTTCGTGCTTTTGGAGTGAGCGTTATGCATGGGTGGCTGGTCGGCAGCGTGGAGCAAGCCTGCTTATTTCAGTGGACCATGGGAGGGTGTTAAATCAGGTGATACCACCGTGACGAAGTGCATGGCCAAGAAACAATTGGCTCCGTAGTCTGTTATTTTGCTGTATTCGGGCTCCTGTGCCCGACGGCTGCAGTCTGCCCATAAGCACCAAAGATGTGATGTGTTTAGCCCGCTCAGGAAGTCCACATTTTTGCAGGCGCTGAAGAGGGCAGGTGAAAGGTAATCAATGCACGATAGCGCATTGGCTTCTGTAGTGTCTTTCGGGCCATTTTTCACTCAGCCTTTTTTTTTTTTTTACCGCTCGGTAGTGTAGAAAGCGAACGTGAAAGCAAGCGTGCAAAATTTCACTAGCACCTTTGCCACGATCCAAGAAAGCGACTGGGCGTTTCTCGTCAGCTAAGCTGGTCTGATTGCCAGCCAGATCTCATTACCCTTTTCCCCTGGGGAGGATGTTTGCAGAGATGGGCCCAGGGTCTGCGCACTCCTGCTACCTGGGATCAACCTCTGAAGGCTTAGACTTGCATCTAATTTTAATTGCACTGTACATGGAACGGTAATTAAGGAGGTCATTCTTCCCTTCACCATCGAGGCTGTTGCTAATCCCGGTGTTGCAGCTTGTGGCACAAACAGCCTTAGCCTCAGCCACTGACACGACGGCAGCGCTAATGCATCTCAGCACTGCGCTTCCCTGCCCCGAGAGTGCCAGCCTTATTAGCTGCTCTCTTGGAAAAAAAACATCTTCTAAGTAGTTTGTTAGGCAGCAAGAAGCAGCAAATAGGCCTCTGCTGCTCATTAGCACAGTGGAGATACAGATATTCTTAGAGCTGCACATCCCCCCCAGGTGTACCATGGTGTGCAGATCCCCCAGGTGTACCATGGTCTGGCAAAGCTGTGCAGCCAGAAATGAGGGAAATGCCTGAGTGTAGGAGCACGCCTGCGACCCCCGAAAATGTAGTCAGTCATTCTTCCGACTTCGGTAGCCAGCTGGCGAAGTGTGACTTTCATATTGCACAGGGCTGGTGAGGAGAGGCTGAAGGAAGTGGGTTGATTGGAGTCTGCAGAAGGGAAGACCGAGGGGGATTGAATAGCAGCCTTCACCTCCCTGCCGGGGGGCTGCAAAGAGGGTGGAGCTGGGCTGGTCTCCGTGGAGGCAGATGGCAGAAGGAGCAATGGGCTCAGGCTGCAGCAAGGGGAGTTGAGGTTGGATGTTAGGAAAAGCTCTCTCACGAGGAGGGCGGTGAAGCACTGGAGCAGGTCACCCGGAGAGGCGGTGCAGTCTCCACCCTTGGAGGTTTTGAAGACCCAACTTGACAAAGCCTTGTCTGGGATGATGTATCTGGGGCTGGTCCTGCTTGCAGCAGGGGGTTGGCCTGGATGTGACCTCCTGAGGTCCTGCTAACCCTCACTGTCTGTAACTCTGCTTTACGTGCGCTTGGACAGGCTGTTCAGCCATGAAAAAGTCTGTCAATCTCTGCTCCCTTTTCCCCCCCACACTGCAAAAAGTCCCCAGTCCGCTGGCTGCATGTTTCGGACGTCCCGGTAAAGTTATGGGGCATGCATCATGGTAGAAGATAGCACCTACTTGAAGGCAGAGGTTATGTGGGTGAATCCGATACCTTTTAATCGCCCAACTCCTGCTTCAAAACAATTATAGAGCTGGCAAGCGGGTAGGGAAGCCTCCCTATCAAACCTTCAGGCCCAGCGTTGCTGTCGGGGAGGGCACGTGGTGTCCTATTTAAAATGAATTATTAGCGTTGGTTTATTTACTAATCAAAAGGCACTTCTTGGCACCCTTGCTAATTAACTGAAGGAGCAAATGGGCATAGAAAATGAACCTGATCTGCAGAGCGGGGGCATTCGTGTCAGAGCTTTGAGGCACGTTGGCAGAGCCCCGTGAGACCGGCTGCTGCACCTGTCCCAGGGCTGAAGAGGACTGGGGCCTCGGTCTGCACAGCTGATGCCTTCTCACCACCTGGAATTACCTAAGGAAGAAGCTGTGCAAACTCTTCAGGACATCCTTGGACCCTGAGTTTCTTCTCGGTCAAATAAAAGAAATAACACGTCCTTTCTATTAGCACGCCCGGCTCGCTGCACGTGTTTGGGTGGAGTATTGCATCCGCGCCCATTCATCCGCTGCATTAATGCCCATCTCGGTTCAGCGTTTGCCCGAGAGCCAGTGGCACCAAGCTTGCTCCTTTCCGCAGATTGATCTGCTGCTGTCTTACTTTATACAACCATCCATCTTTCCTAGATATTTGAGCTAGCTGTGCTGTGCTTGCCGGTGTTACTGTGTGGAGAAGAACCCCTTTGCCAGGTAACATGGTTAGGCTCCTTAGAGCCCAGATTAAAGTTTCCTTAGCTTTTAAGAGCATTTAGAAAATATTCAGGGGCACCAATCCAGCCTTGACTCCCTGGTACCCTTTCCCCGGGCGAGCTGACAGCGGGTATTTTTAACCCGAGGGCGCTATCTGAACTGTCAGCAAAAATAAATCTGGATAGTCCTGAGGAATGACCGCGCGCTATGGTAGCTCTGAAATTCCAGAGAGATTACTATAAAGTCTAGCATTACGCCGCTTGGAAGTGCCTCAATTTACTTGGAAACGGCATCACATTAATTAGCATTCCGCTAATTGCTGTTTTGTATAAATATAGTGCTCTTTAATACCAACACAGTCACAGGTTGACATATTTAGATCATTGATATCGAAGTCATTAACGCCTCGCCGTGGCAAACCTATTCTCAGCTAGGTCTGCAAATGGGATTCTCCTGAGCCAATCAATCTCACTAAAGCCCTGAGCCTAGCCTGTTGATCTTTAGCCACTGAATGGCTACCGCTTTCCAGAAATGTGCTTGCATCTGTCAAAATTATAAGCAGCTGGCAGCCATACACAAAGGTCATATTTGCTGCTGGTGTGAAAATAGTATCCTAGGACAAGAAATGCTATTTAGCAGCATATCAAGTTGGAGTTTGCTATTAAAGGTGCAGTGCTGTGTGTGTGTCTATGCATACACAGTCATGCACCCTCATATGTCAGTTTTTATATATATATACATGCATAGATGTGTGTGTGTGTGTGTTTTATATATGCATGGATATTTAATGTGAGAAATATATATATATATACACACACACACATATATGCTTATATACACGCATATGTATATGTGTATATGTATGTATGTGTGTATATGTATATATAATTAAACACACATATGCAAATATATATGCATATACATATATGTGTGTATGTTTTATATAAGTATGTATATTTAATGTGAGAAATATATATGTACACACATGTATATGCTTATATGCACGCATATGTATATGTGTATGTGTGTATATGTATGTATGTGTGCGCATATATATATGTGGGAAATGTATATATATAATTACACACACATATGCAAATATATATGCATATATGTATGTGTGTGTGTGTGTATCTATATATAGATATAGAGATATAAATAAAATATGTCTCATGTATACCCAGTGGTGCTGGAACAGTTCCAGAGCTTATTAAAACTTAGTCACATCAAAGGATGGGAAAGGTCTGCCTGGGTTTAGGACCTTTGAAGGCTTAACAATTATTTTGTACTAATTCGCTCCTAATTTCACATTTGTTATCGCTCCGGATAAAAAGCTCCCCTGCCTGATAGCAGCAGTGAAGGTAATGGGTTCCTTTGAAAGCCAATATTTGGCCATTTTAACATGTCAGGAAAGTGGGCAGCTACCATTTTTGCAAGAGTGCTGTACGTAGTCGCAGCCTAATTACTGTGATTACTCTACTTAGCACAGCAGCAAAATGCCCTCCTCCTAACGGAGCTTGTGAAGCTGGTAATTTGGGCCGCCGAGTGAACGCGCTGAATGGCACGCGGGTCTGGGACGGGCGTGTGACACGGTGCCAGGGTTGAGAACAGGCTTTGGATGTCCTAGAGGGTTCTTCTCTGAGGTCACGTTGGCACAAAACCCATCTGCCTTGTGCCTTTTGGCCCAAACCACAATAGATTTTAATCGTTTGCGACCTGGAGCAAGCCTCGCATCAGCAAATTTTTCGGTGACGGTCGCACCCTTCTGGGCAGTAGCGGCTGCGTCGGTGCCTGGGCCACCTCCTGCGTGTGCCCGTGTGATTTGGGAGCGATGCCAGCGGTAGCAGCGGAGCGGACTCAGCGTCTCTCCGGGTGAAAACTATCTCAGCAATTTCCTGACTGTCAGCACGAAGCATTTTGTTAGCGATGTGCTCAGCACAGAGCTTGCAGGATGGGGTTTCACGCCCTGGGAGCCAGTTGCTACATCCCGGCCTTGGGTGCCAGGGAGAGAATGGGTCTTCCCAGTTTCAGGAGCTTCCGGGAAGTTTGTCAGTGTAGTTATCGTCAAATGGAAACCGTTCCAAAGAGACCGGGAGCCTGGGCCTCCTCATAGGAAAAAGGGCCCTCAGCTGGCCCTCCTGGACGGGAGTTCATTAGTCTGTGCCTGCGGTTAAAAGGAACGGATCAGCATTTACTGGTCCCGGGAAAAGCCTGATTCTCCTTATCTCTGTCTCCTTGTCTGCTCAGCCCGGGCTGTTATTCAACCTGACAGTCACTCCTTCAAACCAACCATGCATCATTTCATCTTAAGCTGTTATTAGCTTGCAACGAGAGGGAGGAGACAGAACAGGAATTACCATAATCTTTAATCTGTGTCAGTTCATGAATGGTCCAGGGGCTAGTCCCATTCAGCATTGCCAGGATCTTCCGACCTGGGGGCCTCAGGTAACTCTCCTGACATGGCATTGGGACAGTTTGATCCAAAGGTTGGGTCCTGCAGGTCCCCAGATGTGCACGGCATCAGGACATGTCTCTGAGTGTGGTTGGATCCTGCAGGTCCCCAGATGTGCACGGCATCGGGACATGTCTCTGAGTGTGGTTGGGTCCTGCAGGTCCCCAGATGTGCATGGCATCAGGACATGTCTCTGACTGCGGTTGGGTCCTGCAGGTCCCCAGATGTGCACGGCATCAGGACATGTATCTGAGTGTGGTTGGATCCTGCAGGTCCCCAGATGTGCACGGCATCAGGACATGTCTCTGAGTGTGGTTGGGTCCTGCAGGTCCCCAGATGTGCACGGCATCAGGACATGTCTCT
>JAGPOW010003364.1:2326280-2440846 GCA_030014935.1 Caiman crocodilus | reverse complement strand
GAGTGCGGTTGGGTCCTGCAGGTCCCCAGATGTGCACGGCATCAGGGCATGTCTCTGACTGCGGTTGGGTCGTGCAGGTCCCCAGATGTGCACGGCATCGGGACATGTGTCTGAGTGCGGTTGGGTCCTGCAGGTCCCCAGATGTGAGCAGGGTTTATGGGTGCTGCACAGCTGTACACCCCAGGACATTTTTGGTCGGGTGCTGAAACATGAACTAAAGAGCCATTTCTTAGGCCTGAAGGATGGCATGCATTACCCCTGTTTTGCACAACGTCTTTAGTGTCATTGTTTTGCTTTTTCTATCTTGCTGTGATGTGCCAACTTATTCGTGGTCTTGCAGTTCATGGTTATTAGATGATTCCTACTGTTTCTGGTTCAAGAAATGGTTTTCCTTGCTAGTGGCCTGGCTTTCAAGCAGCAGACAGGCACTTACAAGCTCGTGGTTGCCCACAGACAGGTCAGAGTTGCTATATGTTCACTGTGGTGGATGCACAAGCCATGTCTGTAGGCAAGGATTCCCAGCGTTCATGCAGAAAAAGCAGCAAGTACAAGGCCCAAAAGGAGGCCTGGACCTCAGGCTTTGCTTTATGAAAATCCAGTCCCCTGTGTGAATAAGGGTCGCTGTGTTCCTGTTATTGTGCTGTGCATTATTCTGGTGGAGCTTGCAGATGATAAGGTATGTGCAACCTGTATATATTAGTGGCAAGAGCAGTTTAATTTCAGTGGAGGTTACATGAGGAAAGTGATTATTCTGACCTCTCGCTCTTGAGAGCTGTGACCCTCGCGGTGAGAACATCATTAGACTTGCATGAAAAACTTGTTCCTTAAAGCCCCCGAAAACATGCCTGTTTGCATGGGGGAGATCTGAGTTCAGCTTCGTCCTCTGGGACGAGGGGGGATAAAATAGCCCCTCGTAAGTGCAACTTTCCTGTTAACATAACGCTGTTTGAGGCTTTTGTCGTCTCCTAAGAGTGCGCGAGCCGTGGGATGGATCCTGGTCGGCTCACGGACAAGGGAGCGGCGGTGCGAGAAAATGTGCGACACCAGGTTCAAATGGCTTCGCCGAGGTGCATGGTGGAGCTTATTTCGTCTCTATTTTTCAGCTGGAGATTGTACTTCATACTAAAATCTGTAGCTGGCCGATACCTTTCAAGTCAAGCTCACCTCACGAGTCGAACCAGGCGGTATGCGAGTTCTGTGTGGAGAGCAAGTTTATTTTTTAATCATTCGTAACCTCTGTTTTGGATGTTCATGATTAACCTGCTTCTCTTCTATCTGGCAAAGGGGAAATGAGGGTTTCGGGCATTTGGCCAATTCATAAAGGCATTAAATTGAGCACAAGGAAGAGATCTGGCAGCTGTCGGACAGGTCATGGGAGAGGAGAGGATTTAAAAAGGTGTATGCCGCAGGTAAATACAACTAGAGAGGGTCCTTTAATTTTTCATTCAGAAGGAAGATGTGTGTGTTTGTATGTATGTATGTATATATACTATATGTGTGTGTGGGGGTGGAGCATATATATGTGTGTGTGTAGACATACACATATACATACATACATATATGTATAACATATAATACTACAATATACAATATTATAGATAATTAGATGATATATTATTATATTATAATATATAATAATATCGTGCATGTATGTGTGCGTGTATACACACACGCACTATATATATAGTGTGTGTGTATATATGTATAGTGTGTGTATATGTATATATGTATGTATGTATGTGTAGGTATAGTGTGTGTGTGTATTATCTATCTATCTAAATCTATTTAATCTAGATAGATAGATAGATAGATCGATAGATAGATAGATAATACAACCCCCCCCACACACACACACACGATAGATAGATATCTCAGAATAAATCTAGCTGATGTCACGTTTTGCCTGAGTTCAGGCAGCTGTGTGGGAGTTTATATACAGTCCACCAAAAAAAAGGAAGCCAACCAGGGGGGAAGACTATCAAAAGAGGAAATGCTTTAATAAACGATGGGGCCTTGATCACCCATTGAGAAATGAGGCTTAATTAGAAGATTAAATAGTTTTCTGTTTAGATCATAAATGTTGTCACCAGTTTCCTTGCACAATAATGCTGAGTCTGGAAGAGATTTAAGGGCCAGTGTTGTGGCAATTTATCGTGGGTTTTTGGCTGTGTCTTTGAAACCCCGGAGCGTCAGAACGCTTCTCCGTGCGTGGAAGTCCATCCCTCTCCAGCAAGACACTTGAGCCTCGTGAGCGTCAGAGAAGCTGAAGCCTGTGTTTCTTGCTTTGCTGAATGGGAATCAGCTACTGAATTTGGTTCAGAGACAAACCACATCTCTGAAACAGCTTTCCCCCTTCCTGTGCTCCCCTCCTTGCCTGGTACAGGGAGCTCCCTTGGATTGCCAGGGGAGTTCGTTCCTCTGACAGTGCAGAGGGCCCTCCCCGTGCTCGTTAGCGCACAGCGCAGTAGCGAACGCGCCTTGACGTCAGTGCTCCTCACCCCGGGTGCCCTGGGATCCTTTTTCAGGCTGCCGTGGGGTGGCTGTGCCGTATTAGCACTAGTAGGTATGCAAACACTTGCACGTGATTCACAAGATCAACCCAGGGATTTCAAATAGGGTGTTAAAAATATTGTGACCCGTTGCGAGCTTCCTGAGCTCTTTGCAGCAGGAGAACTGGGCTAGCATTTCTCCCCAGAGTCAAAATGCAGGTGACAAGCAAGAGCTGGCATTTGCTGAGAGAGGCCTGAAAAGTCACGAGGGGTGCCTTGGGTCCCAAACGGTTGAGAATCGCTGTTCTGGGTCAATGCAGGGACTCGGAGGAGAGCGCGCGTGTGCTCTGGATAGGGTTGCCTGGTCCAGCGGGTAAAAAACGAGCATTTTCTTGCCCAGGGCAGGGGGTCAGACTCGATGATCTGCTAAGGTCCCCTCCGACCCTATAACTATGACTCTGGGAATTGGTATTAAAGGCTGCTTGCGTTGACTGTGGTCTTATGTAGAGTTTCGATTATGGTTTGTATGGGGTGCTTGGGACAGGGATGGGGTTGGACTAGATGATCCCTACAAGTCCCTTCTGGCCCCGCTTCTCTATGAGTCTATGACTTGTGCCCTGTGAAATAACAGGAGGAACCCCACAGTTTGCTGCCACTGTTTGTGTGTTAACGAGACCCAGGTCTTCAGCCCCTCGGCGCCCCGCTCGGCTGCTCTTGTTCTGCCCTGCTCTGGGCTCCGGGGGAGTGGGGGGCTGGTCGTAGCAAGAGGAGGAGAAAACCCTTTGCATCGGGGCAGGTCTGTCCCTGGGTTTGTCTCAGCTCGCAGTCCGGAAAAGCCTCAACATGGCGCTGGTTTTCTGCGTCGATGCAAAGGGTTCATTTTGACTGCCGAGGTATTCTTTTCTCCACGCAATTTGCCACTCTTCCTGAGCTTCAGAGCTGACTTGGAATTAATAACCGCTATGAGTAACACCTTGCATATGTCCCCCTCTCTTTCTAGACAGAAACCATGGAAATCTGCCCAAACAGATGAAATTATAATTACCTTGCATTGATATCCCACTCGCCTTCCACATTAAATGCATTCATTAGTGCGCATTCAATAAAAAGCCCTCTTGAAGTCTCAGCTCTGCTTCTGCTCACTCCCACTTTACCTCTCAGGAGGCAGCCCTAACTTGGTGCGTGCATTCATCAAAGGCCACTACACTTGGTTTCTACTGGGATTATTACTTATTTTACCCAAGTGCCTGCAGAATGGAAAAGCTGTCTTTAGAAAGATAAAAATAGGGGCAATTTATGTATCTTTATTGCTAGGGCTTCACTGACTGAAGGACAAAATAGAGCAATACTCAGGATTTTTAAAACGCAGCTTCGGTGCGTTGCTTATCTACATTGCAATCACCAAATAGGTTTCAATTATGTGGAGCAGTGCCACATAGGTTTCAATTATGTGAGCTGGAGACGGGGAATTTATTCTTCCAGGTTCTCCACTGAGTGGTGAATCAGGCCTGTTTGCACTGCCAGCGAGTCTTTGTGCCTGAGACATTAATAGGCTGCAAACTTCCTTTTGATTTCCTGCAGTGGGGTCCCCATTCACTTGTTCCTTCTTAATGTCTCTGAAGCTTAGAGGATTTCCCACCGGACGTGGCGGTCAGTCAGTAAGTGAACGCACTTGCTGCATGCTGCGGGTCACGTCCGAGTCTCCCGCGTCATGCAGGAGTGCTTTAATATTATAAGGGATACAGGTTGTAGCAGTGTTGGTCTACAGGCAAAAGGAATCAGACTCTTGGTAGAGGTGATATCTTTTATGACAGCAACTAGGTATTTGCAAAAAAAAAGGTTCTTTATTTGCAAGCTTTCAGGCACACAACCCCTTCTTCAGGCATCTGAGTTTTCATTCCCACCTAGGAGAAATGTTGCAATCTTTGCACTCTCCTATGCCTGAAGAAGGGTGCGTGTGCCCGAAAACTTGCAAATAAAGATTTTTATTTTTTTTTTGCAACTATCTAGTTGGTCTAATAAAAGAGATCACCTCGAACAAGAGTTCTGACTACTATTATAATGCACACGGACTATTTTGTAGGAGCGTATTCATCTTCCCTGGTAAGCAGACGGGAGCTGGCCTCCTGTTCCCTGCCCAGATATGCTGGGGGTTGTTAACTGCCCCTGAAAAGTGGCTGAAAAGTGGGCTCCCCTCCCTATTCCAAGCTTCGTCTGCTCTGCTGGAGGTCGTGCCTGCCTGCCGTGCTCATTTCCTCTCTTTCGGCGCAGCAGAACCAGCCACAGATCATGGAGTCGTAGACCTGGAAGGGGCCTCAAGGATCACGTCACGTGTACGCTGTTTGCACCACTCGAAAGCGTTCCCAACATGACACGAGGTGTTTTCCAGACATACATAGGGGTCTTGGGGATGACAGAGGTCATGGAAGTGGCCCAGGGCAGGGGCAGCAGTCCGGGGAGGTTTCTGTGACCGGACTTTTGTGCGTGGATCTTTTTGCACTTTGCCTTGCAGCTCACGCCTGCTCCCAGCCCGGGTGCAGGCCAGCTGGGATTCGTGTGCAAGCTGCCATCCTGGTGGCAGATGACAGAACAAGGAGCAATGATCTCCGGTTTCAGCAAGGGAGGTTTAGGTTGGATATGAGGAAAAACTTTCTCACTAGCAAGGTAGTAAAGTGTTGGAACAGGTTCCCCAGAGAGGTGGTGGATCTCCATCCTTTTGTGACCCAACTTGACCAAGCTTTGTCTAGCATGAGACAGCTGAGGCTAATCCTGCTTGGAGCAGGGGCTTGGACTAGATGTGACCTCCGGAGGTCCTTCCCACCCTCATTTTCCGTGAGTCTTTGACCTTCAGTGCTGGGTGGAGCCCCCAGAAGGGGAGGGATCATTCTCTGTGAACGTGACCTTTTGATTTAGCTCCTTATACTACACTTTTTGCCCTTGATGAGCTACTGCCTTTTCCACCGGCTTTGGGAAGCCCATGAGTGACGCCTGCGGCTGCCCCAACTCATGGCATCAGGCCCAGATCCCTTTTTGTGGCTATGGGCTTCCAGGGCATTTGTTTTTCCTACGAGCGTGCCACGACTGCTTCTGCTTGTGCCACAAACTAGACGGTCGCACGTTGCCTGTACACCTCCTATCTCCTGGCGCCCTTCTAGATCATGCAGCACGCCATGCACCAACACGTGGTCCATCCGCACCCATCATACACTTGAATGTGCCCTACCTTGTGCTAGAGAGCAGTAGCTGTTCGTTGGAAGAGGGTTAGTTCCCCATGCCTTTATATCCACTCATGCCACTGCGGATTTAATCGGGAGCAATGTGGGCACGCAAAGAAGACGAGACTTTACCCCGGGGTAAAAGTATCGTGGGGTTTCCCCTGTTACTTGTTGAGGATGGGACTCCACATACTCCTGTGACTCCACATACCAGGAATGCAGCAGCAGTAACGGGGTCACGGCAGCCATGCAATTAACCTGCTTCATCCGCCCGTCCCCGTGAACCACCAGGCAGCTTCCGTGCGCGTCGCACACGCCTCTCTTGTGCTCGGGAGCCACCCCCGTGCGTTTCTGATGCCGGATGCTAATAGGAGTAGGGTAGGTCTGGTAGCAGGGAGCTGGCAGTGCAGAGCACCAGGCTTGTCAGAAATGCTCACAGCAATTCCTGGAGTCACTTCATCAGTGCGGAGGAGGTGAGATACGTTTGTCATCAATTGGCCCCGAAACATATGTATTCTAAAGGGTTCTAATATAAATAGTTACCCAGGACCCAGGAGGAGCTTGTTATTACTCATTTTCGCACGTAGAAGAGACATGATGAGCTACCTCTTCTCAGCTGTTAAGATTTCAGGCCAAGGCTTTTGAAAGGAATTAGTGGGTTTTGGGTGTTGGGGTTTTGGGGGATTTTTTGAGGGGGGAGGGTTCAACTTGAGACATTTTAGAAAAGCCTGATTTCTGGGGCATTTCTGAAGCCACGTTGGGCCCGCAACGGGCAAGGCCGTGCCACGCTGGTGAAGCCCACCTGAGCCGCGCTGCGCAGCGTAGTACCGTGGGGTCACCGCCGCGGGGCAGGAGAGGCAATGCACACGCTCGGCAGGCGAAGGAGGAGGAAACAATGTTTTATTTAACAATCACCTAATTACTGACTAATTAACGCAACTTCAGCTGGTGGTGTGGGCTGGTAAATGGCATCCTTCCTGAGGCCTGTACTCACAGATTAGTGATTCCCCCATTGGCAAGGCTCCCACCGGCATCAGTGGTCCAGATCCTGCTGGCTTTGGCCCCCCGGGGGAGAGCTGGCCAGGACGTGCGTTTGTTGTAGTCTGGAGGGGGAAACAGCAAGGCTCTAGGCATTGTTTCCCCCCAAACGCCAAAGGCTTTCCTGACACTGGATCTCTGGTGTTTCCTTTCAGAGACGTTTCCTCTGTGGCAGCGTTTTGCTGTTTCCCAAACGAAATCAGCTTTCAGATCTGTCTGCCTGCCAGAGAGCCGGGGAGCCCAGGAGACAGGGCCCCCAGGTCGCTGCTCCTCAGGGAAGCTCTGGATTTCCCAGGACATCCCTGAATCCTAAGCCCGCGCCCCCCGGATAACCGGTCACGGGTCAACATCCGGCAGGGCCGACGTCTCCTAGGAGGGCACCGCTTGCTGCTGCATGGCACCTCGCCTCTGGGCGTAGGGTGCATGTGGCTATGCTGACTTAGCTGGCCTTTGAGATGGGGCTGAGTACCCTGTCTGCAGCCCTGCAGCAATGGCGACTATTATGGGTGCATTGACACGTTCATTAACATGCTTTAGTTAACGCACGTTAAATCTAGCACCTTCATTGTGAGGCACTAGGAAAAGTCGCATTAGCTTATCTTAATGAGCATTAACTAAAGAACATTTTTTTTAGTGAGACTTTACCGCGCATTAGCCTATTTTAATGTGCGTTAACTAAAGAGCATGGTTTTTTAGGTGAGGATTTAATGCGCATTAAAATAGGCTAATGCGCATGTGTGGATGCACCCATGGCCAGAACTGGAAGTGGCATGGATTTTCCTCCCGAGATGTCGGGCATTTTATAATGAGGAAATGCGAAGCCTGCCTAATTGCTCACCCCAGCCCTTGCAGAGCTTCAAGCCACTGTGGCTATAGGAGGGGAACAGGGGATTGTACAAAGAAGGCAGGGAGGGTGTGGGGTTGAAGGTGGAGGGGGTCTACCATGTCAGCCATGATATGGTCTCCCATACTTGTGCATTGCAAGGGTGAGATTTTGGGTTGCAAAGATGCTGGAGGAGGACTGGGGGCTCGGAGAGGTTGTGAGTGAGGAAGGGCAGTCCTGTCTGCTTCCCACCGCTGGGCTGCCCCTCGTAGCGCACAGCCTCTCGAGTCCCCGGCCCTCCTCCTGGGCCTTTGCAGCCCAAAATCTCACCCCTGCAATGCACAAGTATGCTTCTTCCTATCCGAGGTTGCCAGCTTCTTATGGCTCTTATTCTGGGCAGAGCAAGCAGCCAGTTATGAGGCAGGGAACTGGGACTGGGCAGAAAATGAGGCCGTCATCTGTAGAGCCTCTGCCTCATTTGGGGGTGAAAGTTGGAACCTGGGCAGTGAGTGAGGCTTGTGGGGGGAGAAGGGATGGTCTCATGGACGAGGGCATTGATTGTGGCTCTGGGGAGCTGGGCTTTACATCTGCCTCAGTCGTGTGTAGTGCTGGGCAAGTCATTTAAACCAGATTTAGCGCTCATAACTGTGGTCGCTAATTGTGTGCTGGTCACTGTAGGGTCCTGGGAAAGTCGGGCTGGAGGGGACCTTAGGAGGGCCCATCTAGTCCAGCCCCCTGCTCAAGGCAAGATCGTCCTGGACGAAGCTATCCCAACCCCAGGGTCTGTCTAACCTGCTCTGGATGGTTTCCAGGGAGGGAGATGCCTGTCCCAATGCCTGACCACCCTCAGAGCCAAAAAAGTTCCCCTTTATCTCCAGCCTCAATTTCCCCTGCTGCAGCTGGAGGTCATTGCTCCCCATCCGGTCCCCGACAGCCACAGAGAAAAGCCCATCTCCACCCGCTCTGCAATCACGCTTCAGGTATTTGACGGCTGTCATCACTCCTCAATCTCTTCTCCTCCAGGCTCAGATGGGCCTCACACTCTCCATAGCTGTGGGTATAGCTATTTGGTGCAATGCAACCCCACGATGAGATACCCAGGGCGGCTCTGGATGGGGAGCAGGATACCGCCCTGGTACCAGTGCCATGCTGAGATGCAGCTGGGACCCGAGCTCGGCTCTTGCGTGGCACTGGCCTGTGCTGTGTAGACCTTGCAGCTCACTCAGGGCTAGCAGTGGCAGCCTTAGGGGAGGGCAGACTGGGCAACCGCCCAGGGCCCCATGCTTTAAGGGGTCCCAAAATTTTGCGGCACACGTCCGGCTTGCTAATAGGTCATTCAAAGTAAGCCTCTGAGGAACCAGAGATGGCTTCACTGCATCATGAAAGTAATGCACAACGTGGAAGAGCCGCTCGCTGACTGCACGTCTCCGGCTCTCTGCGGCGAGCGAGACCGGGCCCCTGCGGAGGACACCCCTTGGGATCGTGTATTTAAATCCTGTCTCAGCGCGCACGAGCTCAAAGAAGTCAACCCGAACATGTCCAAGAGACCTTCCACATGGCTGTCGAGGGCTCAGCTTTGCAGCCTTCATCGTTTTCCTTTAACACAGGGCTTGTTTTATTTTTTATGAGTGATTTGATTAAATAAACCAGGCAGAAGGATTCTAATTTACTCCTGCCAGCTCAAACGATCGCTTCCCCACTCCTGTTTTACTAAATTGCTACCTTTATTTTTGCAGTGTGTATATAATTACCAAATGGTATGAGATTCTACCCCAAATTTCTCTCTTTGTAACCGCGCCGAGTTTTACTCAATACTGTCAAAGATTGAGTTGATCTTTAAAAAAATGTTATGATTGATCAAATTAAACAGCGAGGCAAGGCATGAATTATGTTCCTCTCTCTCTCTCTCTTTTTCTGGCACCAGGAAAAAACAATATCAGTCCTTAAAAAAAAAATAAAAATCATGAAATGAGTCACTGGAGAATGGAGGGAACTTGTGTTTTTTGCTTGAAAAACTTAATAAGACACCCACAGCAACTCCAAGCTGTATTGTTATATTCAATTACTTATGAGGCCCTGAGTTTCTCCACTTTAATTGCTCTAAGCAGGGAAGCTTTAGTCACAGTGTAATGTACCCAGGCATGTATGGGGTTTAATGAATCATACTAACTCTGCACTCCAAGCAATTAGGTAAATCTAGCTGTTAGTTAGTGACGCGTAAAATAAATTTAATCTCTGTTCTAAAAAATCAATTATAGTGCTGTAATGTATAATTCAATTTGGGTCATGCTACATAAATTCTCTGTTTTTAGTATGTTTTTAAGCGGGTTGTTATTAGATTTTGCAAGCTGTATGTGTGCGAGTTCACTGGGCGGTATATCGCCTTTGAAAGAGATATGCAGGGGTATTTCCTGCCCGTGTGCCTTTGCAGAAGGCTCGCTCCCGTCGCCGGAGCCGTTGTGAATATGCAAGTTGGGATGTTTCGGAAGAGACAGAGCCAAGGAAGTTGTAAAAGCATCAGCGCAGGGTAAAAGCCTGGATGTCTCATTAATTTAAGACACCGTGTTGACAGAGGCCTCCCTCCCAATCGCAGGCTGTTCTTTGGCAGCCGAGCTCTTCCTACCTGCTGCCTCACCATCTTGTCTTCTCATTAACGGAGCTGGGCACAGGCAGCCCGGTGCTTGGATGGATCCAGCATCCTGGGCCGTGCCAGGAGCGGAGTCGGTGAGTCAGTCTGCCGCCGTCTTCCCCGGCCAAAGCAGGCTTTCTGGGGATGAGCCAGCCGCCCCCCAGCTCTTCTCACGTGGCTCTTAGCCCTCCAGCTGCACCCAAGAGTGGACATAGCTGCTTAAAGGCTAGCCCCCCACGTGAAATCGGGACCGCTGCATGGGAAGCCCGGGCTGCCTCTGCAAGACGTGGGAGATGGAGGTGGCGAATGCGACCTGAAACCACTCCGGATCCTCCTTTAAGGGTAGGTGCTTATGAGCATCTTTCTTACAACTCTACTCTGCCTTCTATATAACAGTGCAATGGGTGCATGGTCCCAAGGGGATGCAGACCCCACTAGCCAGCCCATAGCCTGGGATGGGGTTTGCATCCCCTTGGGACCACGCACCCATTGCACTATTATATAGGAGAAAAAAAATGGAGATTTATTAATTCTTTTACTGCCTGTAGCCCTACATGGCTTGACCCGGGCAAGACCAGGTCTCTCCAGCCCCTAGCTCCCTGAATCTCGAGCCCTTTTGGGCAGAGATCATGTTTGTTCTCAGCGGCTACGTAGAGTAGCTGTGAATTGCTCAGCCATCCTCGTTTTAACTGCCGTGATCTCTAGGATAGTTGGAGGGTTTTGTCCTACAAGGTTGTTGGGTCTTTGACCACGCTCTGCACTGTAATCCCACGCGGTAGGATCAGGCCTTAAAAAAACCAAAGCGCTTTGAGATCCTTTGAGGAGAAAAATGCCGTATACATGGACGGCGGGCGGTGTTATCACGGAGCATCTCATCAGGAGAGCTGTGCTTTATAAAGGGGATATACGGAAAAGACTGGGAGGGTCCACATTTCCTCTTGTGCTCATTGGTGTAAATCAGGAATGGTTCCTTCAAAGTCAGCGGAGTTACACTGGGGGAGACTAGCATGTGTGAGAAGAGATCCTGGCCCCTGAATGTGGATCCAGGATATGGAAGGTTTGTACAGAGCCTCAAGAAAGCAACCCGATGGCATGGAAAAGCCTGAAGCACGAGTGCATCGACCTGTGGCAATTTAATCCAAGCACAGCATTTGCCATGCTTGCATTTTACCAGCAAACTGTGGGCCCATGGAGCTTGATACGCTTGGTTAGGGCCAACGTGCTTTTAACCATTTGGATTTAAATCTTTCATCTGAAACTTGGTTTTGCCAGTAGAAGTATTAGGAAGAATTACCCGGCATCATAATTGATTATAATCCCTTAGCAACAGCACAACACATTGAACTGTTGGCTGCGTCCTAGCCGTCTTTCCCCCGCCCTCATTTCCAAGGTGCCAAGAAATGCTTTCAAAGGTGATGCGAAGGCTCCGCAGGTGAAGAGATCACTTTCAGGCAACAATATAAGCTGAACAGCAAGCTCCACAATTATTTATAATGCCATCCATGCAACCGTTGAATTCAGAAATTTCAGCGTGGTGCCAGAGAAACACCCTTGCGCTATGCCAGGAAGCAATAAGATGCTACTAACAAGTAATAACATCGACTATTTCTTCCATCCTGTATCCTTCACACCCTTTATCAATATGAGTAGGAACTCGCCTTCCTAATCTTACGGAGGCGTGTAACGCTTACCAGATTATAAAGCTGAAGTCCTGTAGCAGGAAAGCTCTGTGATGGTCCTTGGGTACTAATTACAGTAAAGAATTTTTTTAGGCGAATAGATGAATTATACAATTATTAGTAAGATGATTAGTAGCCTTCCAAAACAGGGCCCTGGAAATGCTCATAGCATTAACATTTAATGAGCAGTGTGCAAGACAGAACCATCAGTTTACCCATTCATGGAGCCCATGGGTCAGAGAAATCAAACTGGGTTGTGTGAAAAATCTTCCACCAAGTGCTTCCCCGAACAATACAAGCCTTTAATTAGCAGAACGTCTTGCACAGCTGAAGTCCAACTTTCCCAGGCACAAAACTAGTAGCGTTAATTACTAAGAGAATTTGCACTCGCATGATTTATGCATTTGCACTTAAAATATAACTCCGTGGTTTTATTTATTTGTACCGTGCTGCAGCCCTGGAGCCAAATCACAACAGTAAAGCTGGAAAGATACCATGGACAGCACCCATTTATTTCACGTCTGCCTAAAGCGCGTATATGTGACCTTTAGAGATACAAGGAGGCTATAGCAGAAAGTACGTTGCAGCTACGGGTACACATGTCTGTTCTGGTATAAAGGCCACCTTTATTTGTTTCTTATCCCAATTGCATTTTAAACTTCTTGTTGGAAACAGAAATCGAGCTGCTAGTCTCATTTTCCCTCCAGTCATGAGTGGTTTGTACGGGCAGAGCAAACGTCTCCTGTTTGCATTCAGATTGTTTTTAATTTTATTTTTTTTAGCTTAATTCCAAGGTTTGAGACATGAATGACAAACCTCCAGGCGAGAGCAAATGCGATCGGAGAGTGAGTGGGTATAAAGTGTCCATGAATAAATTTTAGACTGGAAATTATAAGGCATTTTCCAACCAGGTTCTGGACCTGCCTTCTGCTTGGAGCGATGGGAACTGAAACCTAAATGCCTGATCTGTGTTTGAAAGGGATTATATCATGTGTTTGCTTGCGATAGCAAGGGATCATGATGGCCAAGGAGATCCTGTCTAGTCCTAAGGCTACTGTGCAACATAATTAACTCAGGTTAATGCATCGAAAATACAAAGCCTAAGCATCAGCTTGGAGAACCACCAATCTGCAGCGTGCCACCAATCCTTTTAGTTTAAGGACGTTGCCCTGAAGTGCTCACCGTCTGAGCCAACGTGGAGAGGAATACACTTGAATAAACAGGCCACCCACACAGGCTACAGCATGCGTTTTTTTAAAATAACAAATAAATGAAGCTCATAGCTGAGCTTTTAGCAGAGGTAGGTGTAGTGCTGCTGCCAACAGAAAGCCTCCAGCAGGGAACGCATAGAGCCCTGTGTAGCGTCACACTGTGTTTTCCCACCGTGTGCGGTATCTATGATATAAAAGCTGCCTTTTCAGTGCAGAAGGGACCTTTTGCTGTCAGTCTTATAGGGAGCAATGAAGACGAGATTGCACTTGTTAAGAAAGTAGCGTGGGCCTCTAGATGAGGCTCGATGAGGCTGATTCCTCTGCAATGCAAGCCCTAGATAGATTTATATATATATTTTTTTCCCTTTGCAAAAGGAAAGATCAAGGGTTGTGTTTAACAAAATGAGCTGCCCTTTATGTCTGTACACAGAGCCATCCCTTGTAGCTGTGACTGCCGAGAGAGAGCATCATTAAGGGATAACAAATGGCCTTGTAAGGGCTCCATCCCGATCTCAGTGCTGTGAAACCTAATTAGAAAGTGAAGATAATGATGGAGTGCTCAAATGAATTTGCACGGAACGCGAGCCCATATAAGGTATGAAAGTCATTTATTATGCTTATTAACGGGAAGCTTTTGTCATCCGAACTGAAGCCTCCGAAGATCTTTCGACCTCCCGCCCCAGCATCTGCACCTCGGGGCTGCGCCGCCTGAAGTGTCGTTTCCAGGAAAAACCTGTTCTGAATTTGGAAAAGTTTTTCATCCAAAGCAGATAATCCCGTCCAGGAGGCAAGTGTCTCGTGGCTGCAGTCAGGAAAGGCCCCTTTCCCAGGTGCCCACTGCAGGCTCCCGGGCTAATCTGGAGTTACAAACGAAGCAACAATCTGCCTGGACCAGACGCAGGCAGGATGATGTAGGCAAGGGTCCTGTTCCCAACCGGGGCTGGCGCAGGCGGCTGTAGGGGAAGCTGCTGCAGACCCCATGGTCGGTGATGATGTCTCTTCCGAACCCCTGTAAGTTTGGAGGCTGTTTCTTGCCATGTACTGTAAGGGTTTGTATCCTTTCCCAAGCTCCTGGACTTTGCTTCTTATCCACTCGGGATAGCCCAGTTACCATATTTATACAATTAGAAGATGCGGTTTCACCTCCCTGCATGGGGAAAAAAGCCCCTCACCTTATAATTGAGGCAGTGCGGGGCAGGTGGCTGATGTGGCTTCAGCTCCAGTGTTGGCCCCGCCACTCCTCCCCTGCAGTCCCCGGTCTCCTCCTGCACTGCCACGCCACATCTCCCTCTTTCCCCCCTATGCCATGCTCCTCTTTACCTTTGCTTCATGCTGGCAGGCTCTGTCTTTGCTGCAACCTGGAGCACGGGCTCCAGCCTGGCCCCGGAGCAGCCCCAGAGCCAGGCTGGAGTCATGCTTTGCACCCCAGGCTGCAGCAGGGATGGAGTCTGCTGCCCTAGGGCAAAAATAAGGGAGGGGTTGGAGAGGCAGGTGGGGAGGAAAGATGCAGGGGAGGCGGGAGGACCTGGGGCTGTGTGGGGCAAAAAAGCATGGAGGTGGGACAAGGGGGAGCAGAGGACGGGGGAATCAGGACACTGCAGTAAAAGGGGGGGATGCATTTAAGATGACTCTCCAATAATTGGATTGCATGCATGGGAAGCTATAATGAACTGATCCATTTTCCATGTGTAGAAGCTAATCAGCAGGGAGTCGCCTTACATTCAGGGCCGTGTTGCCTCCAGGTAAATACAGTCATGCAGACTATAATTACAAACCGTTGTAAATCCCATTGAGGTCTTGACTGCAGTTCTGTCATGTGGCAGTGAGTTCCTCGGGCTAACCGTCTACTGTGCAACAACGCGTTCCTCTTCACCAGCTTTGCATTGCAGTGAGGCTCACGTTGCAGCAAGGGAAGCTGAAGTTGGATATTAGGAAAAACTTTCTCATGAGGAGGATGGTGCAGCACTGGAACAGGTTACCCAAAGCGGTGATGGCATCTCCATCCTTGGAGGTGTTTAAGACCCAGCTAGACCAACCCTTGGCTGGGATGATGGAGTTGGGGCTGGTCCTGCTTTGAACGGGGGGTTGGACTAGATGGGACCTCCTGAGCTCCCTTCAACCCTCATTTTCTGTGATTCTGTGTTTCTGTTCACATCCGAGCAGGTGAGCTCGAGAGCGGAAAGCTTCAAGGTGAGCAGTTCACTGCAGAGCTCAGCCAAATCAAGTGAGTCTGTCACTTCCTCCCTTTCTGTTGAAATCTCCTGACGTGGAGATCATCATTAATACTGTTTGCCTAATTAACACATTTCCTGAATGACAGCAAACACGTAAACAGGTTTCACCAAGCAAACTCTGTCTGATTAAAACTCTAGCCTGGGTTAATTAGATGGAAATTTCTCTCTTCCTTCTCCCATTTTCCATGAGCAATCTTGCACTTTCCTCTAATCATCATAAACATTGGTGCCAGAGTTTGGGAGCTGTCAGAGGCTTTTTATTTTCTCCTTTGCCGAGACAATTACATTTTTCTGCAGTCGCAATTACTTTTTGGTCTGAAGGTGGCCAAACACAGCCCGTTCTGCGAGACGGGGACTGGCAGCCAGGTTGTTGATGCATGCCTGTAAGTTAACTAGCCGTGAATACGGTGCAGCTGCTGGAGGGGAACAGGCTAAGACAGGCCCTGGGATCCGAAATGGAAGGACTCATTTCCCCTTCAAAAGCGAGCCGCAGTATTAGGAACATTTGTGTTGTGTTGTGTTGTGTTGTGTTGTGTTGTGTTGTGTTGTGCAGTGAAAGCTGCCAGGGAAGTCAATGCTCAAGAAAGAACCGCAGCGAAGGCCCTGGAAGGAACAGTGGTGAGTAGAGACCTACTTAAACCATCGTGAGACTAAGGGTTTTTTGTGACCTGCTCGTGGCACGCAGAACCGATTTCGTGGGCATTTTGCGGTGGTACCACCCCATAGCACTGATTGGTGGAGAGGTCCCACCCCTTGGTGCTGATTGGTGGAGAGATCCCAGCGGGGAGGAAGGACAAGGAGGCAGCTGCCATCTTAATGGCTGGCTGCCCTTTGTGTCGCTCTGCCGCTCTTGTGCTGATTGGTGGAAAGGCCCCGGCAGAGGGAGGAGGGATGAGGGATGAGCCCTTTGCACCACACCACGAGCCAGCACCTTCTCCTCCTAGCAGCCAGCATTTTATTTGTATTAAGTGGGGTTTTTTTGGTTGTTGATTCTGTGGACAATCCCGGATTTCACAATTTCCACAAAACCCACAACACCGTGAATGAAGTAGGTCTCTAGTGATAAGAAATAAGCCTTAGATGAGGGGTGGCCAACCTGTGGCACAGGTGCCCCAAGTGACATGGGCAGCCTCTGAGTGTGGCATGCAGCAGATTGGGGAGGAGATGTGTAGCACAGTGGGAGATAGGGTGGGGAGCAGACAGCAGAGCAGGGTCCAGAGAAGGGCCACTCGTATGGTTAAGGCAGAGAGCAGATTTAGACTGGACATTAGGAAGAACTTCTTCACAGTTCGAGTGGCCAAGGTCTGGAACGGGCTCCCAAGAGAGGTGGTGCTCTCCCCTGCCCTGGGGGTCTTCAAGAGGAGGTTGGATAGGCATCTAGCTGGGGTCACCTAGACCCAGCACTCTTTCCTACCTATGCAGGGGTCGGACTCGATGATCTATTGGGGTCCCTTCCGACCCTAACATCTGTGAATCTATGAACCTGTGATTTAGCAACAGTGGGTATGGACAACACGCTTGCGTCTGGTGGCCATGTAGGAGCAGAGGAATCTTTGCCCTGTGCAGATGTATAGATTAAGATGGGATATTTCGTGCTTTGTAGTGTGGGGCATAATCCTATATGTGTAGCACAGTGATCTCTTTTAAGGATCATTTAATACAGTTCCACTTGCAGTGACACAGATAAAACCACAACCAGAAATGTTGGATAATAGCTCTGTTTGCTGCAGCAGCAGCCCAGAAAGCAAGCCATGAAACGACCCTATTAAACATTCGGGGTCTATCCACAGGACGTCACGAAAGGTCAGGGGTCTGCTGTTTCTTATGCTGTTAATATTTTGGACTGAGCCATGCCTTGTGATGTAGAGGTTGGGGCTATAGCACGTCTGCCTTAATGAACTATAACAGCACAGAAGGTAATTATGTTTTTGTCTAGACCTGTCAAAGACCATCAATGGCACCTCATTACTTTACAGATTGTTAATACCTTTGGCACGAGTTGAAGATCCTCCTGGAAAATGCAAAAAACAAAGTATTTTGCAACAGTGAATAAATTTATTTGATGATAAATGATAAAAAGAGGCTCGTGGCTAATTAGACCTTCCTTTGTCCAGAGGCGGATATGTAATGATCAACAGAAATGAGATAAAAGGAAAAGAAGGGAAATGGCAGGGAAATCACATGAGGTTTCTTTTAAAGATCACTAGAAGCTTTAGGAAAATTAGGAAACAAAACTGCTGCTGTGGTGTCAGCATGTCTTCTCTCTGAATGAGGATGGATGGCCAACAATTAATCACACCGCTGTGGAGTGTTTATGGGTGTATTCATTATGTAGCTCTTTTTTTTCCCGTTTTTTAATTTAGTAGTGAATTTGATTGGGAGCCTGGCACTCTCCTGCTGGCGCTCCCTGCCAAGGCCTGTCCTCTTCCAAAATGCATTGCGTGATCGCGAGCGTTTTTCTCGCACGCCTTTTCCCCTCCCTCTTCAGAGCATCCTAGGAAGAGACGGGCTTGCCCTCCTTGGGAAGCGAGTCAGGGTTTTACCTGAGCACGGGCTGCGAGGTTTGGCCCCATGCCTTCAGCATGGCGGTTTGGAGCATATCTGTCCTTGTGCTCCCCGTTGTAAGGACCATTGCAGTTATGAAAGGCTTTGTTCTGCAATACCTGGGCAAGGAGTAGTCCCTAGAGACATGCATTGGCCCCGTGCTGGTGCGAGCAGGGGCGATCTGTGCAAGGGAGTGGCAGACTGAGGCCCTACAAGCCTTGATATAATGATGGCAGACAAGGCGCTTTGGGTAGATGCGATCTCTTTTATGACACCGACTAAATAGTTGGACAACGTGTTCTTTGCAAGCTTTCAAGCACACATGCCCTTCTTCAGGCACAAGGAGAGTCCCTTGCTATAAGATGGCACAAGGAGAGGAGAAACCTTGCAGACTTCAGAGAGAGTCAAAGGTGAAGAGTGTCGGTGCGTAGCCGCAAGGAAGGTCCACAAAATCTGGCCTGAGTTGAGTGTGAAAGTACTGGGGGTGGAAAAGGAAAGAAAACAAACGGAGAAGCAGGGGGAACTAGGGACCTCCTCACTCCCCTACGGCTGTAGTTACGCGGTCACAAATGATGCCGAGTATTCAAGCAGGAAAACGCGTGCTGAGAGCTATGGCAGTGCAGCAAAGTTAGGCCTTCCGCGGCAAGGAGCATCTCCAGGTCAGTACTGCACTGAGCTAACGTCTGACCGCTCTACGGAGGCAATGCTATCAGCACAGTTGTGGGGGGAGACGGGGACCGGTGAGCAGGGCGCTTGGGCCGTATTTTAGTTAGACGGTAATCAGCATTACCGCACGGCTGCTCAGAAAGCTTTCTGACTCGTCGCAGTGCTGAGTACGCTCTAAACGCAACACGCCCTAAGTGTAATGTGTGGCAAGGCCTCGAGAGAGGGCAAGGCAAGAAGATGACCTTTGTGCAAGGACCTTCCAGACGCTCCACCCTGGAGCAGAACCAAACCTTTCGGAGCAGTTTCCCAAACCGGCTGGGGCCAAACATCACTCTTCCGATGGGAAAGCTCAGCAGGGGGTGATCAGAGGTGACAAGCCCAGAGGTGGTTGGACCCCAGCCCATGGGCTACATCTAGCCTACAGAGTGATGTCCTCCAGCCCATGGGTGCATGGACCAACCCCAAGGTCAGCTCATGCACCATCCCTGCGCCGCTCCTCTTGCCAGCTGCATTGGAAGGTTGGACACCGCTGGACGGGAGCACATCAGAAACATCCCCCAACACAAGGTCTGAAAAAGACTCTGAAACATGCCTGCTTCAACCAGGGGCAGATGGAGGTGTGGGAGCGGTCAGGAAAGGTCCAAGCAGCTCCACAGATAACCTCGATGCTTGGGAATGCCCTGTTAGTTGGGAGCTGAGGGAGCGCCGTGGTGTGAGACCGCTCCTGGCCACTCACTCACCTCTGCAGCAATGGGAGCAGGTGGGAGGTATGGCCAGAAAACTCGGGCAAAGAGAAGACCGAGGGGGATTGAATAGCAGCCTTCACCTCCCTGCCGGGGGGCTGCAAAGAGGATGGAGCTGGGCTGGTCTCCGTGGGGGGATATGACAGGGCAAGGAGCAATGGGCGCAAGCTGCAGCAAGGGAGATTGAGGTTGGATATTAGGCAAAAAATCTCACAAGGAAGGTGGTGAAGCACTGGGACAAGTTACCTAGAGAGGTGAGGGAGTCTCCATCCTTGGCTTGACAAAGCCTTGGCTGGGATGCTGTAGCTGGGGCTGGTCCTGCTCTCAGCAGAGGTTGGACTAGATGTGACCTCCTGAGGTCCCGTCCAGCCCTCATGTTGTATGGGAGCTGGTGACCTCCTCCATCCCCTGCAGTTATCGTTGCCTGGTTTGCAACCGATGCCAGGACGCAGCAACCACAAACTCTTAGCCTCCTGCAGCAGGTATTGAACGTAGGTGAGCACTGACTCTTCACATGCCCTGCACGTGTTGCACACCATGGGACATGGCAGCAAGTCGGTTCCCTGATCCCAGTGAAGTCACGTGTGGGATTATCACACTCGTGTCTGTATGGGAGGCGAGGGACTTGGGCGGGCAGCAGGTCTCTCATTCTGCGCCTTCATCAGAAACGATGCCATTGCTGAATGTCTTCCAAACCCTGCAGTAATGTGCAGCCTCTTGCTGACCTGGGGATGAACTTGTAGCTGGTGCAAATCATTTAGGAGACATTAGCACGGGGGTTATAACATCAAAGACGCATGCTGTAAGCTGTCCTCTGATGCCAGTGAACTTGTTAGCTGCAAGACTGATGGCAGCCCCCTTGGAAACTGCCATTTCAACCCATGCCATTTGTAGCTGTGGTTGAACAGGGTCGGGGAATGGAGAAAGACCCCAGTTTGAAGGCCTTCTGGTTAACTGCGTATCCTTTAACCTATAACTGGTTAACTGTATCCTTTTCAGTGCTCATCATTGGGACTTAGCAATAGGTCATCCGTCCCTCCATCATGACACGGTCTCCTCCAAAACTTAGGGATGTGGAGGGTCTTTGAAGTTTCAGTATCTCTAGCAGTCCTAAAGGGAAAGGTCTGTATACAAGTGATTCACGGGAGCGTCTCAGCTAACTTTGCCTATCATAGACATCAGCCATGATTTTATCTGGATATGCCATGCGACGACCAGGGTGAAAGAGTCCTGGGTTCAAAGACATCCTTATCGGTATCCCCCTTTCTCTGCACACTCCCGTTGGGTGCATGTGGCTGTCTGTTAGTCTATGGCAGACAGGGATTTCTCTCTGACGGGAGACTGATTGGATGACCTTACAGGTCTTTTCTCTCCCCATTTGGCTGTGAGATAAGTCTCCCGTGGGAAGGGTATGAAGACCCACCATGCTGGACAATGGAAACTAGGCCAAGACTCTAATAAATATGTGTATGATAGAAAATAACACTGTATTGGCAGGAAGGCCTGGAAGAATGAAAGGCCTTTTCCAGCTCTAAGTGGAAAGATTCATCACCTCTTCCATGGGCTAAATATAGCCACAAGAGCAAAGAAATGCAGCCAGATGTCTCCAGCGGCAACCCTGACATTGCACGGACATTGAGAAATAGCAATGTTAAAAAGCTGAAACGGTCTTAAGCAATTGTTATTTGTTTTGTAGTTTCTAGGGCAGCAGAGCTGGGAGTTGAACTGGTGGGTACATCTGCATGCCCATTCGGACCAGGTGAGATGTGAAACCCTAAGCCTGTGATCACTGCCTCTCCTGGGCCTCGTGCCAGCGCGGCTTGGGTGAAGGTCGGCGGTTCAAGAAACAGAGGCAACAATTTTAGCAAGGTTATTTTTTGGAAAATTTCAGGTGATTTCCTGAAAACTGCACAGAGGCCTGGGGTGATACAAGGGGCCTGAGGGGAGCTGGGTGGCTGGGCAGAGGGCAGGTGAGGTGGCTGAAGGTGCCTGATACAGCAACCGAGTGGATCGTGTCACCGCACACATGGTGAGATGTTGTACGGCTGTGCATTTCCCTGCATAGTCATTGCATGTGCTGCACGCTTGCCTTACCGACGGGCCTTTCATGGTCTCGCCATCAAATCAGAACGAGGAGTGGGGAGGACAAGCGAGCAACCTACCTGCGTTTGCAGACGCTTGTCTCTGAGGCTGGAAATTAGCAGATGATGAGTGTCTTCATGTGCCCATTGCATGGGCGAAAGGTTTCCTTAATTAAAACAGTCTCTTTGCCAAGGCAGTTTTAAAGAGCTTCATAAAAGGCGAGGGACCTGGGTTTATGAGTTTATCGTTACGAGCCACCAATGCGATGCAGCTGTGAAGGCGACCGCCGCCATGCCAGGCTGCATTGGGGAGGCGCTTCCCTTGCAGGGAACAATTGATGCTGTCACTTGAGGAGTGGGTAAGACCTCATTTGGGATACTGGATAGACTTGGGGTCATCCATAGTCAGGAAAAGATGAATCTGAAGCAGGTGTGAAGAAAAGCAATGGTGAGAATAGTCTGTGGGTCGGAGTGCCGTGGCTCCAACACCAGCTCCGCACTGGGAAAGGCAAAGACAGGCATTGCAGAGCTTCATCTGTTGAGGCCAGGAGAAGGGGGGGTGCCCGCTCTTCCAAAACACGGACAGACTTGTCACACCGGGTTGAATTTGGACACCTAAAGAAGAGGGCTGATTTTCAGAGGTACAGCAGCTTACCAGCACCTCTGAAAATGAAGCCACTTAGGCTTATCAAATATCAGACACCTAAATATGATCATTTTGGCCCAGTCCAGGTGCCATTTTCATCCGAACCTGGTGGTTGGCGGCCAGCACAAGGGCAGGGGATGTGCCTACATCGGACTCCAGAGCAGTCCGTGGAGGCGCCGCTTTCCAGGCGTCGTGCCGCTTTCCAGGCGTCGTGCCGCTTTCCAGGCACTGCTTTCCAGGCGTGTCGTGACGGCGAGACCCCGAGCGCCACCGCTCCACGAGTGGTAACTTCTCTAGTGTAAAAGAAGTTGCTCTGGATTAACCAACCTGCTCCCAAACAGGTTTGCCGAACTTCAAAACCCCCCACGACACAACAATTCGTGCTCATTCATTGTGCGTCTTCAGGTTTCTTCTGTTTGGGTCCTTTTTGTCTTTCTGAATAACAATAGCCAAATTACCCAGGTTGTAGCTGTATTAGTCTAGTGGCAAGCAATCAAGACTCATGATAGAGGTGATATCTTTTATTAGACCAACTAGATTTTTGCAAAAAAAGAAAAAATGTCTTTAATTGCAAGCTTTGTGTTTGTGCCTCAAAGCTTCCAATAATTTTTTTGCAAACATTTAGTTGGTCTAATAAAAGATATCACCTCCACCATGAGCCCTGATTGCTATATCCAAATGACAGCCTCTGTCTGAGAGCATCCCACTAGAAAGCTACGAGGTGGTGGTCCTCCATAGCTTCCTGTCCAGTACATTTCCCCCCCCCCCCAATAAAAGCTTTTCTGTTTCTGGCACAGATTTTGCCAAGTCCGAGGTAGCACAAACTGCTCATCTCCATGACTCTGATCTAATTTGCGTTGTTTATCTTAGCTGCAGAAAGAAAACTGGGGGGGGGGGAAATCAAATCATAGTTCTGGAATTCATTGCACCGTTTATTACCCTCTATTGTATTATCTGCAGCCTTAATACAGACTTTGCAGCCACACAGCATCGCTTGCTCACCGCTCCGCCAGCACATCCTAACTTTGACCTGAAGGGATCACTATTTCTAAGGTATAAAATGTTATTTTGTTCCCTCTTATTTAATCTTGGGGCTCGTTCTAGCAAGTGCGATCGTTCTGAATTGTTCTCAGCAGTGAGGTATTTTTTTAATGGACTATTGAGCTCAGCTAACAAATTTTAAATTATAACACACATGACCCGAGCCAATTTAAACTTAATCTAAAATGCTGAACAGCTATTACTCTAAATGGCTGAAAGAACATACACATGCTTCTTGTTTAAAGAAAATATCACAGCGTAGTGAACAAGGCCTGGAGAACCGCAAGGAAGTACAGGGCTGGCCTGTAAAACCAAGTGCTGAAAGGGCACTGTTGGGAAGCCAGGGTTTCGCTTCCCTCCCCTCTCTCCTCTCCATCTGTGTGGGCCAAGGTTACACGGTGCAGCTCTCCCTTGCAGTCGCGTTAAAAACGCCTGTTTGGACGAAGCAGTCATATTTCCAAAAAAGAGAAGAAAAGCCTGGGTGTATGCAAGCTATCGTGAAGGCGTAGCGGCTTCAGATTCATTTACTTTTGAGGATAGCCCGTAAAACGAAGGTGCCGACGTGTGGGCGCAGTGCTTTGGGCCCGCACGGGCTCCAGGTGAAGTCTGCATGGCGCGTCTACGTAGAGAGGGGGTCCCCAAGAGAGACGGGGCCTGATGCCGAGGCCGGCCGGGAGCGCAGGTGACACAGCGTGGCTTCTCGCATCGCCTTGGCCATGGCCTTGCCCTGCGTAAGACAAACCTGGAAATATCTCCCTCCTTCCCAGGAGAAATGCAAGTCTTAGACTCGCGGGATGTATTGATTGCACTTGGTTCGGCTTTTTTCCAACGCGAGTCAGCCAGGAGCTGACGGGCAGGAAGGCAGACCGTCCAGGATCGCCGCATCTCCCGGTGGGTGCTCAGCTCCACCGAAAGCCATGGCCTGCCTGGGGCTGGGCACCCGCAAAGGATTCATTGCAAGCCAAGGTCTGAATTGGCCTGAATCTCTGTAACGTCTCCAGGAGGAATGGGCTGGATCCATCCCAAATGTTAGCTCTGTTGTCCTTCTGAAGGGAGTCAAGTGGCCAGGCCCTTTGCTTTGGCTGGGAAGATGGTTTGAATTCTTAACAATATTGTTGATTTACAAACCATCCTTATTAGCATAAATGTGAGAAACAAAAGTTAGGTGCGGTGGTAAAGAATCAACAAAGCTTTTTCCCTAGGAATAAAGCTAGCAGCGAATGCACGAACCAGCTGGTCACAGGAGGGAGCTGATTGATTTGCAAGCTGGCTTATCTCTGAGCTAAGATTTTAACTTCTCCGGCCACTTTGCTCGCTGACTCCCGAAAGACCCTGTGTCTGCCTGGGCCACCGGTACTAGACAGCAACACCCTACCTTGCAGCTGGAAAAGAGCAGACATACCTCAGTAAAACAGTGGCTCTTCTCCATAGCAATGTTTCTTCTTCCTGCATCTACAGGGCAGCCAAGGTTGGGCATCTTTGCTTCATTTTAATTGCGTTTTACCCAGTGAGTAGCTGCAGTCCCATCAGCGGACCATCTGATGGAGCATCGTGCTCCTCAAGATGGGCATCGTTGCACCGTACGCCGGGAGCCGCACGAATGTCGAACAGTGTTGGCGCCAGCTCAGAGTTTGAAGCAGTCACATCCGTGTCTAGAAACCTCCTCCGACTGTCCCCCTCCGCCGCTGGAGGCCTGGTGAGCAGGGCCAAGGGCAGGGCTCAGTGCTGTCCCTAGAGAGCAGACTGCTATCCCTGCTGCGTGGGATTTTGGGATACTGGAGGACTTGGGCAGCACATCTCTGCGGAGTGGCCACACCTTAGGGAGCTGGGTTGTGCGGATCAGGGATAACCCTCCCCTGAAGCGGCGTCACTTTGAGCTGCATAACGAGTGCGTAAAACCACTTTAAGGTGTTCATGTGTGGACAGTCCAGGGGTTAAGGGCTCCAGGAGCTGCCCCAAAATACCATATAACAAGACCCTCAGGTCTCCTCCGCCTCAAGAGGTTTTCGCAGAGACGACTCCCAGTGTGCAGCCAGCCAGCGTCCCTCCTTCCCTCCCTTGTATGCAGGGTAAGCACCGGGTACCTCAAGGAGGAAGGAAAAATAAATGCCTGGAGGAAAAATAAACTCTCCCAGTTGCCATTCATGAGCATTTGGCATGGCCCCGCCATTGCTATTTGAAGAGGAAAGTGTTTTATTGAGTTATCTCATTGCTCAGCGAGCGCGGTTGTCAGAGGAGCAGAGGTGCTCGCGGGGTAGGAAGAAGAGGGTGAGCGAAGGAGGACCGCCGCCGGGTCTGATCCTGTCTCCACCACAGTATGCATATACCACCCTCTCCCCCAAAAGCCCGTCAGTAGCAACAATAGCTTTTTGTTCAGAGGAGCCTGTGCCCAAAGGCACCTTGGAGGATTTAGCAAAAAAGAAATAAAGCAAGGCAACTTGCCTGAATACATCCCAGAGCAAGGGCCAAGCCCTATAAAACCAGCGTGCCACACACGTACACCCCCGCAGGCTTAAAAGAAAGACCGGCACGTGGAAGTGAAGGATACTACTAATGCCCCGCTGTGGCCAGGCCACGGGGAAGGACAAACCTCTGTTTGGTGGAAGCGGGAGATGGGGGCTCTGGGCAGGGAGCTTCCTCGTCCTCTGCCTGTGCAAGGCGGCTGGGGAGTGGGCTTACAATGACAGCAGAAGGATGCTATGGACATCGTCCAGATTTCATTAACCTACGACGGACGTGTCCCGCCCCGTGGGATGATGGAAATAATGAGGGGATTCGAAGCAGATCTCCTACTAGTGATGGAAGGCAAAGCCTCGAGAGAAAACCCTGCTCCTTCTTCTTCAACAGCCAACGAGGCCCCCACGGCCACGGGGAGAAGAGCCACGTGGGAGCTGTGCAGGAGGGGTGTGTGTTGCCAGTAGAGAAGGAGAAGGATAAGTCGCAGGGATTGCTCCAAAAACCTCTTTTGCATGCGTAGGTGCTTGGGACCTTTTCCTGTGGTGGAGACCTGCTCCTTCCCCACCCCCGTATCTCTCCGTCCGGCTCTGCGCCGTGCCACTTGCAGCACGAGACACCTTCTCCTCTCCTTCTCCTTCCTCGTTGTATCTGAGGCCGTTCAGTAGTGTGTTGAGCAATTGCACTACCATCTGGCACATGTTTGCTCTCTCATCTTCTCCCCCGGGGAGACGTGTGTGCAGTGGAGTGTTTTGTTTTGGGTATTTTTTTTGTTAAGAGATCATCTTCTAGGCGGGCGTTGGTGTGCTCGAGAAGGCAAGGTCGCAGAGAGGCGGCTGGCGCAGGCGGCGAGGTTTGCAATGGCCCTGCCTTCCCGAGGGAGCTCGTCGGCTGGGTCCTGGGTTTGTTTGTTCGCAAATAAGCAGAGCTCTCCCTTGGGAGCACGCAATTCATGCAAGCTATCTTGAGAGCATGCAAGTCATGCAGTTCATGCAATTAAGTGTTCGTGCAATTAACTTAAAGGCAATGGAAGTGTGACCGGCATTGCGCCCACAGTGACTGTGGCCCTCAGCAGCTTTGAAACGATCGCTCTGCCCCTCCTTCCCCCCACGTTGCAACCGTCGAAAAAGAAAAATCGTTAGAAGTGTTGCTATTTTAAGAATATTTGGTGTGGTTGGAGACACCCGGGAGGGGGTGTGCTTTGCACGTGTGTGCAAATGTGCGTGTGTGGAAGAAGCAGAGCCCTGCCACCTGGCTCAGCGCACAGCGGTGTCGTACCTTGGGTTGTCCCCGAGCCCGCTGCACGCAATGGAAATGATGAGCCAGGCAAGCGAGCGCAGAGAGTTTTCCATTATTCATCGTGTTGCACAGAGGCTTTCCGTGGCCCGTCTCCCGTGAAGTGTAAAACTTTTTAAGTACTGTGCTGGGCTGTGAGTTTCAGCTGATAAGTGAAAACCAAGGACACGAGGACACCGGCGAGGCCAGGAGCCCGCGGCTGGCTGGCGGGCAGGTCGTTAATGCAGCCAATGCCTCGGGTAACGCGGAGAGCGCGTTTGCAGCACGCCGTGAGACGCCGGTCTGGCACTGCTCGCAAAGGCAGCCATGACAGGCCGGTAACCGCAAAGCCTCTGTGCAAGAAATCATCCGTGATGAATAAAATGACAACAGAGCTGTAATGCTTTGTGGAGTGTGTTTAATGAAAATATCAGCTCAGGCCTACAACACGAGGCATTCATGTATAATAAAATGAGGTTCCTGAAACACTTCAGAGCATAAACCATCTGGTCTGCTGTGATGTACTAACAGCTTTGACTAATTTTTAATGCAGGTTTTATGATGGATATGCACATCGTGCATGAGGAAGATACCATCTAGCTGCACTTTGAACTAAACTGACTGATGATGAATTTGTCTCCCGTTTTAATTACTTTCTGTACATTAAAGGTGTAGTGGACCGTGCAAAGTGCTTTGTCTGGTTTATCTCCTGCGTGCCCCCCCCCCCCCCGCCCTTTTCCTTGAAGAGCCGTAGCTTCTCCTGCGGCGGCGGGAGAGGTGGACAAACAAGACCGGGGGCAAGGAACAACTTTGCCTCCGACAAAATTTGGCCAATAAATGCACTAGGCCACCAGCAACAAGCGCTTTCCATCAGCTTGATTAGTTCTTATCATTTATGTCCCTTGAAATTTTCCCCAGCCCATATGGCAGTGCTTGGGTAGCGCCTGGTGACCGCTGCAAGGAGAGCAAGCGGTTTTATTCGGCACAAGTAAAGCAGTCACCAATGTTTGCAAAGGCTTTCGAACCCAACCCTCTCTCCTGCCCTCCCTCTGTCTCTGCCCGCGTCCCACAGACAACACGACACTCTCATTCATACATTTTAATTTTATAACCCTCAAAACGTATTTATTTATTAAAAAGGACCACAGAGTGAGTGGAACCACTGATTTGAACAGACCCGACTTGAGAAGCTTGGGTAAAGCGGGCTCTGGATTTGAATCAGGCCTGGTTTGTGGGTTGAAAACCCGACTCGCAGCAGCTGAGGCTGCTTTCTCTGCCCGGGCAGGGCCAGGTTGCACGCTCCCTGCTTCCAGCACTGACCGGTTCTTCTTGCAAAGCGAGTTCAAAAGTTAAAAAGGCATTAAGTTTGACAAGGGGTGTCGGTTGCCGCCATGCTGGTCTAAAGGCATAGGCAGACAAGGGTCTTTGGGCAGAAGTGATGTCTTGTATTAGGTCATGTCAAATAGCTGGAAAAATTCTTCTTAGCAAGCTTTTGGACACAAGCACCCTTGCCAGGCTGAGGAATTAGCAGCAAACGAGGGCTGGAAAGGAGCTCAGGACGTCACGTCTAGTCCAACCCCCTGCTCCAAGCAGGACCGGCCCCAACTGCATCGTCCCAGCCAAAGCTTGGTCTACTTGGGTCTTCAACACCTCCAAGGATGGCGACTTCACTACCTCTTGGGGTAACCTGCTCCAGTGCTTCACCACCCTCCTTGTGAGAAAGTTTATCCTAACACCCAACCTCAGCTTCCCTTGAGCGATTCAGTAGGAGCCATCATCTCCAGATAAGGCACTGGCTGCCATATCCACTACTGTCTTGCCGAAGAGGCCGCCTCACCTCACCTCACGTCTAGTTGCTTTTGGCTTGGCCCCGTTGCACATCTGCTTTTAATTTAAGGTCATTTCAGTCAGTTGGAGATTAGATGACAAAAGAGCTCATTCATTCCAAGGAAGATGTGAGTTTGAATTGGCAAGTGAGCATGAGACTAACACATGCAAGACCCGAATAGGGCAGTGTTTTCGAAGGGAACCCGGTGGGACATCCATTTCCAAACAGTGCCTCTCACATGTGTCATATTCCACATCATTAACTGTGCCGAATCCTCAGCAGGATTATGAGATATTGCCTCCAAGGTCACTTCATTACCAGATTCGATGTCCTTTACTGGATTGATAGATGTACCAGGTCTAGGGTGGCACTGGCTGCAGCAGGTGACACCTTTATAGCCACCGTCTGGGTGTTTGAGTTGATTTGACTTCCAGTAAAATGCACAGTGTGCTTTCTCTTCATCAGACCGATGCAGTGATTCCTCATCTTGAAGTCTGATGTGGCAGGAAAGCGAAAGGCGCCACGGTGATTTCTTTGACGTTGGTCACAGAAACAGTATTTTGAAGCTGCATGTAGCTCAAATATCTATCATTAGTGGCTCAAGGGAAATTTTAGGTTTGGTCTTGAAATATGCTGAACACTCCTGTGAGGTGCTGGGGTCTGTCAGCACCCACCGAGCATGGAGGGAGTTCATCGCAGCCCTTTATTATGGTGTCTCAACAAGCATTGGCCTTCACTAAACAGGTTGGATAATACATTATTGCTGCTGGTTTCTTAGAATGAAGCTGGATGCGTCTACATGAGACATTTAATGCGCAGTAGCGTGCTGGGCAAAAAAAACATACTATAATGCTACTATGCAGCGGTATTAGGCTACTGCACAGTAAATGTCACTAAAACCCCGTGCGCCAGCACTACTGCGCAGTAATGCAAGTTACTGTGCATTGATTTAGTGCTTGGTTAACTGAGTACTAAACTTAATGCGCAGTAACGACAGTGCATTAATGAATGTGTAGACGTGCTCGCTGAAAGTAAAACCTAGCCTGGTTTTATCTCCTGAAGCTCTTGCAGTCAGTATGCCGTGGGCTTGTTCTACTTCCTGCTACAGGATTGTAGTCAACAAGGGGAAGGTGTCTCTCACCCCCTTTTCTCTCTTTATGCCATTTTCCAAAGCACCTGGAATTAGGGAGATTTTTAGTTGGAAATCAATCATCCGGCCGTTCGAGCCTTTTGCTTGTTTGGAAATTCCCTTGTGACTTGATGGTGATCCCTACCAGCGCGGGCCAAGCATGGGCAAGGTGTCTCCCAACCGGCTGAGAATAAATCAGTAAGATCCCGTCATCTGAAAACACTTTGCTTCTGCTGTTCCAGATGCATTATTTTGTCACGTTGGACCGGTGGCCTCCGTGGCCGCACCTCACGTTGGACCGGTGGCCCTCGTGACCTGCGCTTTGGTTTCTGCTCTCGGACCGGGGGACTGAAATCTTTTCAAAAGGAGCAGGACGAGGAGTTACTAATGTGCTCCCGGCGTGGCTTTTCCAGGAGGTTACACTTCTTTAAAAAATGGAATGATTGGAATTCCCCAATATTTGAACAAATAAACCAGTGGCTATCTGATTACCGGCGAAAACCTAGCTAGAGAGGCCTGCGGAAGGGTACTGTGATACCCGAAAGCTCACCGCCCTACGGTTGGTCCGGTAAAAAATATCACTCACGAGAGTCCTTGCCCGGAGAAAACCTAGTTGGAGGAAAAGAACAGAGGAAGCACATCATGTTTTATTAATAGAAACATTCACAGATCACTTTTTATGCTATTTGCCCAGCTTTAAATGCAAGCCCTAAAATTTCAGGCTGATTTTTCTTTTTTGTTTCCGTTTTCTCCGTAACGAGATTAGCTCTGGTGACTGAACAGGAGCGAACGTACCTAAGAGTGACAAATCAGCAGCACAGGAAAGGAATTCCTCTAAGTGCAATTCATTAAAAAGCCAAATGTCATTTTACTGGATGTTCATTTAGTCTCGCTAACAAGGCAGTTTGTTTCATACACTTCTCCCGGAGCATTTTAATCTTAGCTTTTTCTTCGGCGTGTTCGCTCCTGTCGTTCCTGCAGATCTGCAGCTAAGTGAGCCTCTTGAATGCCCTTCGCAGAGCTGTGTTAATGGGGCTGTTCTTTTATTAGTAGCAATAATAGCAGTCTCAGTACTTAAAACCGTGCGCTGATTTAAGCGTTTTTGTCTAGACTGCACTTGATCACCATGTGCAGATATTAAATGCATCTCTATTGCTATTTACAGCCCCAGACAGCTGCTGCATTTGCATATCGTGTTCCTTAATACAAACAAGGTTCTGATTCCCCAAGTTTCTTTGGGGAATACCTCACAGTTGGCCTCATTTGTTTATGAAATATATTTACACAAGTTGTTCTTTGAGCAAAGCTGCTTGCTGGGAGAGGCATCCTGGCACCAGCCCGCTGAGCGGGCAGCAGGAAACGAGTGGCAGAACCGATCCCGGGCGCGTGGAGCTTGCGTCACCCAGTCTGAACTCCCAACGCACGCGCCAGTTTGCACCGTATTTAGGTGGTCAGCGAGAGCAGTGGGTCGCCGTCACCCGGTCATTGCTGCGTGTCTGTTTGCATCCGTGGAACGCGCTGGGGGAGCGTTCGGGTCGCGGCGTCCTCTCTGCTGGGTCTCGCTGCCTGTGACCAGGGAAGGACTATGCTGCTGAATTTGGCTGGGCACTGGCTAGTGGTAAATTGGGACGCTGAAGCCAAGGGACTTGTAATAAATCTCATGAGGTTCAACAAGGACAAGTGCAAAGTCTTGCACTTAGGAGGGAGCAATCCCCTGCACCGGGGCAGGCGGGGGGTGACGGGCTGGGCAGCAGCTCTGCAGGAAAGGACCTGGGGGGACAGGGGGCAAGAAGCTGAGCGGGAGCCAGCAGCATACCCTGGTTGCAAAGAAGACTACCGGCATCCTGGGCTGCATTAGGAGCGCTGCCAGCAGATTAAGGGCAGTGATTCTTCCCCTCTATTCGGCACTGGGGAGGCCACATCTGGAGTGCTGTGTCCAGCTGTGGGCCCCCACTACAGCGAGGATGTGGACACATTGGAGAGAGAGCAGTGGAGGGCAATGAAAACAGTCAGTGGTCTGGGGCACGTGGCTGCTGAGCAGAAGCTGAGGGAACTGAGGTTGTCGGGCATTTTTACACATGCATGTGCCACAGCCCCAGGCACTTTGAAAAGTGTCCGGTGGTGTGGTGCATGCAGATGCATAAGCAGCGAAATGCATTTCAGCATGCAGAAAATGGTGGTGGTCAGCTTTTGAACTAAAACACATCTATTCTAATGGGGTCTGCTCCAGCATGCCAGATCCCCAGCACGTCGCAGCATGAAAAAGTATGTCTGTCAATGCTCATTTAGTCTGGAGAAGAGCAGACCGAGGGGGATTGAACAGCAGCCTTCACCTCCCTGCAGCGGGTTGCAAAGCGGATGGAGCTAGACTGGTCTCATTGGGGGCAGACGGCAGGACAAGGAGCAATGGGCGCAAGCTGCAGCAAGGGAAGTTGAGGTTGGATAGTAGGAAACACTTTCTCCTGAGGCGGGTGGTGAAGCACTGGGACAGGTTACCCAGAGAGGTGGTGGGGTCTCCATCCTTGGAGGTGTTGAAGACCCAGGAAGACAAAGCCTTGGCTGGGATGATGTAGTTGGGGCTCGTCCTGCTTGGAGCAGGGGGTTGGAGTAGATGTGACCTCCTGAGCTCCCTTCAGCCCTTGTTTTCTATGATCCAGTTTCTGAATCCCAGCAGGGTTGATGTACCTGGAGTCAGAAATGGGTGCAGGTGCTGGCCCCTTTCCTGCAGACCTCTAAGCACCGTCCCAAGATGCAGACCTCCGCCTAGCTGGGCTCGCAGCCCAGCTACATCCATCGAGCCCAGTCCTGACTGCTCGGGCTCCCCGCAGAGCACAGGCATGTGCTGTCCCTGAAGCTCCCTGGCCTACGGTTTCACTTTGCAAGCTGTAAGAGCAAACAGGTGGCCAGGACTTTTTTAAACCTCCTTTATCACCTCTGTCTTGTTGTCTCGTGGCTGGTATCTTTTCCCCAGCACCAGGCAGGAAGACAAAGCACCTCCCTGGTCTGGCACACACACGACCCACCCTGCTTTGGGTATGCTTGCAGACAGATGCTGGCTAATTTTACGATGGAGCCTCACCTTGCAAGCCTTCCTCAGGCAAAGCCTCCCCTGCTTTCAGTGAGAGATGGGAGAGAGCGAGGCATTCAGGGTTGGGTGCAACAGTTCATAGGAGCCCTCAGAAGTCGAGCTGGAAGGGACCTCACAAGGTCATTTAGTCCCTGGTCAAGGCAGGATCACGCCTGGCTAAACCATCCCAGACAAGTGTCTGTCCAACCTGCTCTTAAAATCTTCCAGGGACGGAGATTGCACCGCTTCTCTAGGGAGCCTGGTCCTGTGCTCAGCCACCTGCAGAGTCAGAAAGTTCACCCTCATTTCCAGCTTCAATTTACTGAGCGAGACCATTGCTCCTAGTGCTGTGCCCTACGGTGATGGAGGGGGAAAAGGCCATCTCCATCCTCTCTCGAACCCCGCTGCAGGGAGCTGAGGGCTGCTATTCAATCCCCTCTCAGTCTTCTCTTCTCCTGACTAAATAGCCTGAGTTATTTCAGCTTTTCCGCACAGGTCTTGCCTCCCAGGCCCCGAACAATTTGTGTTGCCCTGGCTCTTTCCAAATGGTCCACATCCTTCCTGAGGTGCGGGGCCCAAACCTGGACATAGTGCTGCAGGTGGGGCCTCACCGGTGCTCAGTGGAGCGGATGAATCGCTGCCCTTGATGTGCAGGCGACGCTCCTGTTAATGCAACCCAGGAGGCTTATTTTTTTATTGCAACAAAGCCAATGGTCACGGTGTGACGAAAGCAAGCAAAGGGTCATGCTCCTGGGCACGAGGGAATCGCTGTGGGACACATGGGACACCTTCCCTTACATGCAGCATTGTCCTACGTGTGATGCTTTTGCCACTCTCTGGTGTTGGCTAGGGCTGGTGGCAGGGCTGCGTGGACCTCTGTCCTAGCCTGACAGCTCTCTAGGATAGTTATGTGGATCCCAGAGTCCTCCCCTTGCTTTCAATACGTTAGTCTTCCCTCGGAGAGGAAGGAAGTTGCAGCGGTCTCTGTTTGACAGCTGGGGGCAGGCAGCACCAAGTGATGTGACCGGGGTTACAGGGAAGAGTCTGTGGCAGAGCACAGCCTTGAACCCAGAACGCTGCAGTGTGAGGCTAGCGGCCTGCCCGCCGCCTGGTCCTCCTCCTCCTGTCCCATTACGGCTAAAGGGCAGCCGAGACGCGGAGAAGACACCGGCCATCCGCGCAGGTGTGTCGACCTGCCAGAAGCAGGATGTGCCAAACCACCAGCTTCCTTGAGGGCCGCTGGCGCCGCTGCACACAGGACCGTGGTGTTTTCCCTGTGACTGCTTTGGGGATCCAGGGAATTAAGCAGCTTCTATTATGAAGCACATACAATTTTTAATTTTCCTTTAAAAAAATATCATAGCGGGGAAAAAAACCCAACAACCTATCAAGGCCTCCCTCGTGCTGCTCCAGTGAGTATGAACCCTGCGTAATTGGACCCTCAGCCTGCCTCTGCTCGAACGAAGTGAGATTCCTGAAGGGAAGCCAGGAGCCGATTCCTACTATGGCCAGCTATGCTTGAAAGGGCGGCGGCGGGCGGGGGGAATCATCTGAATGCATAATTTGGAGCTGATGTAAATCAGCAACACTATTCAAATGCAACGATTTGCATGTGTGGCTGCAAGGCAATCCCGTGTGATCCTTCTTCGGTGTTTCTCTTCTGCGTGGTCCAGTGCAGAATTTAAAAGGGCCTTGCGCAGAAAAGCGGGGGAATGGGGGAATTTGCAAGGACCGTGCCCTGCAAGCAGGAGGGAGCTGGGCTGGGCGTCAAAAAGGGGCTGAGCTCTGTGCCCGGCTCTGCCACGGGCTCCTCATGGGCACACTATTTGCTGTTTCTAGGGTACCAAGAAGTGCTCATTCGGGGTGGGGGGGTATGTGCCACTTCCATGGCCCCTCTTCCCACTCCCCAAGCACCGAATTCAGCAGGGAGGCAGAGCGGACCAGCCTCTCCATCTCTGAAGCTCCCTGCCTCCAGCGTGACGGAGAGCGGCAGCTCTCCTGCCCCGTTCCCAGGTCTGGGGCATCCGACTGAGCGGGGCAACGTTTCCCAGCCGCTGCAGGAGCGGTGTAGACATGACCGCTGCGCCTGGTGCTATTTGCACGTGTAAGAGAAGGCCGTCCCTGTCCCGTGGGGCTTCCTGTCTGAGCAAGAGCTCCCAGTGACTTGCCCTGCTCTTGCCCTGGAGCTGGCACCTGTTGCGAGCCTTAACGCATTGCACTCAGTGCTGCGAGTGTGCAACATAAGCTGTCACGGCTGACCCAGCGAGCGTTGCTGGGGCGTGCCGTTGCACAGCACAGGGCATTCTCCAGCAAACAATTGCACCCGTCTTCACCGGTTCTTGGCTACACTTCCCATGTCTTGGGGACATTGGCCCTTGTGTTAAGAGGTTTGCGTGGCTTCTTCACACCCCGTGCTGCCTACTTCCTGAGTCAGAAGCATCAAAATGCCACAGGGAGATCAGTTTTCCCTGATCCGGCTGGGATCAAAGGCACCGGGGCCTTCACAGGAGACATGGGCCCTGTGAGATTTCCAGCCTTGGAAAAGTCGGACTTCTTGTTACACTTTTTAGCTTTTTTGTACTTTGGAGAACTCATAACAGTAGCAACCTCCCATTGCCTGAAGAAAGGTGTCTGTGCCCAAAAGCGTGCAAAGAACTTTTTTCTACTATTTTTTCTCTTTTTTCCTACTATTTTTCTATTTTTTCTACTATTTTTTCTCTTTTTTCTACTATTTTTTCTCTATTTTTCTACTATTTTTTTTCTCTTTTTTCTCCTAGTTTTTCTACTATTTTAATTGGTCTAATAAAAGATATTATATCTACCCAAAGCACCTTGCCCGACTATATCCTTAGACCAACATGGCTACAACCAACACCCCTGGAAAATTCAGGCACTTCATTGCACTGAGTCGAATTGCCAGGCCACTGGAGACGGGCCCATTTCTCTTTGCTATTTTACAATCTAAGTGTTGTTCTTGCACAAGGATATGAGCTACTTTCACGCTGGGGAATGTGTTTGCTTGAGCAGGCGGAAACGCTGCCAGGTGGAAACGCTGCCGGCATCGAATCTCACCCACCCGCTGGCTGAAAGGCTCTGGGGTCCATCGGACAAACTCCTTTGATGCTGGTCCCACGTCCATCCAGGTGTGGTTTGAGACTGAATAGTGATACTGTGTGTGTAGGACGTGCTGGATGCAGTAGAGCAAGCCCCAGTTCAGTGGATATGTGGAAAAAACAGTCTTCTCCTGACTGCCCTAGCTGGGCAATGGGGGACCATCCACGACGTCGTAACAAACCTATTTTGCCTGGTCTCGGTAGAAACAGAGTCCGGCTCGCAGGGGCATCGGTGCAACACGGAAGTCAAGCACCGGAGCAGTGCACTTGTCCCTAGGCCCAGTTATGCCTGACCGAAAACCAAGGGAGGGGGTTGTGACCTGGTTTTCTTAATGGGATGATTACAGTTTAATGCATTTGACCATCCTCCCTGGCCAACATTGCTGTGAGCTTCTCAGAGCAGTGACAAGTTCTTAGGGGACAAATTGAGGCCCCGGTCCTGCTTCTGGCGTGTGCCGATCGGTGCATCTCACCAGGCGTCTCGCTGCCGAGAGCCCCCCGGGTGCAATCGCAACGCGTGCACGTCTTTGAGAGGCCGGAGGATCCGCCGCTGGTACCGTTTACACGCGGGAAGGTTGGTGAGGGGCTCTGAGACCACGTTTCAGCCCCTGCCGTGGCAGGTCCGACATTTCGAAACCTGTTCAGCGAAGAACAAAGTACGACGTTCAGGGAAAACATTGTTGGAAGCAGCTCGCCCTCACGTACCGCTCCATCGGCTTCATTCCTGCTTCCAGTCTTATTAGCGCCAATTCAAGTACTGTTGCCAAGCCAGGAAAGTTTGACAATGAAAGGATCCCATCATCACTCACACGCACATTTCCTAATGCTTATTTTAATGACTAAACATCTGGGAGAGATACATTTTATGCTCCTAGAGTCATTTGCTTTGGCTGCACGAAGATGTTTTAGAAAGGCATCGCACTAAGAATGAGAGCAGTGTGGGTCAAAGCCTTGTTGAAATTGGATGAGTGAGGAGGGATTTATTTTAAGAGGGCATGACGAATAATTAGCTGCTTCCTGAAACCCAGAACTAGCTGAAAATTGTTCTTAATTTTCTTCCTAACGAAAAAAAAAAAATAATTTTTGACAACTGGAAAAGATTGCAAAAGCTTCCCGTTTCCCTTGGAAATTCCGGGGTTTTCATTAAAAAAAAGCCCCTCCCTCAAATATTATGTCTTGATTTTCCAGTATAACAGATTAACCTCTTCCTCCACCCACCCCAAAAAAATTTTCCAAAAATCAAACATAAGAAGTTTTGCTAAAACATTTAACTAAAAACAAAAGCACCCTTGCATCCTGTGTCCTGAGCAGCTCTGCTGAAAATGCCTCGCCGCTGAGGAAACATTTAGGAAAGCAAGGGAACAATTAATACCGTCTCTGTGTGCATCCATGTGTATGCATAGTATTAAGGCTTTCTAACGAGTGGTTCATGGGGAAGCAGCCCCACGGGGGCTGTGCTTTGGGGAGGGAGAGGTTTCAGCTCTCTGCCAGGCTTTGGCTGAACGCTGTGGCCCAGGGTCTACCTGCTGCTTGTACACGGGACGCAGGGCATGGGGACTGTGTAGGGAGCCCAGGCAAAACCTCCCTGTGCTTTCTGGCTTGAACAGGTGTGTAAATGCTTGGGGGTGTCTATGCGTGAATGCTTGGGGGTGTATGCACATATACTAAGTCGACTTAAAATAAGGCGGCTTAACTAGAGCGGCTTAATTGAAGCCATGTTGGAGTGTACACACGTGCAGCCCCTTGCGCGGGTGGCAGCCATCCTACGAGCTAAGTAAACTTAACTAATGCGATTCTAGATAATGCGCCTCGGACGTGTATTATCTCACGCCATTTTTAAGTCGACTTTGCTCTACATACATGTGTACTCTCTGACATTTAAGTTGACTTTAAAAAGTTAAGCCAGCTTAACTGTCAGAAAGTTAGCACGTGTGTACACACCCTGGGAGGAAAGGGGTGCTCCTGGTGCAGCAGGAGTAGCCTGCCTGGTGCTGGATGCTCTGCCGTGCAGAGGAGCTGTAGGATCCCCCAGGCCGAACAGGAGCCAACCCTGGGGCAGTGCTGCTCTGTGCAAGCCCCGACCGGAGCAGAGCCCTCCTGGCACGGTCTGTCTTCATACCCCAGCCTGTCCACACGCTGCCCCTCTCTAGGCTCGGGCTTGCCCTAGCCATGGTGAGCTTGTGCAGCTGGGACCAGTCCCGGGGGCCTCCACAGCTGGAGCTGCTGGAACCAGTTCCACGCCCCTGGCTGAGCCCAGCTGCCTCCGCGCCGCACCTCGCACTCGGTGCACGCTCTCTAATTGACCTGCGAAAAATCCTTCGTTTGTGCTTTTGGTCGCCGATGCCTTTTTTGTTCCCCTCATGTTCATCCACTAGTTATGGAGGAATAACTGCATGGATGGTTCTATTAAATTCAATTATATTGGAAACAATTAGATTAAACGACACAGCTAATTAACAGCAACCTTCGTGGTGAAAGCGTCATTAGGAGCGCAGCATTATTGCTACGGGCGGTATCCTGGTCCTTAACGTCCCCTCTAGCATTCGTGCAACGGGGACGGGGTGGGGGGTGGATTTTCTTTTTGCCAATAAACTTGTGCACGGGCTGTGGGCTCAAGGGATGGCACTTATAGATCAGTCCGCCATGATGCTAATACGCTGCTTTCTGGTAATTTTCTATTAATTGTTCGCGCTCCCCATGTGTCTTCAATCCATTAGTTACACTTTCAGGGCTCCTAACAGCCAATAAATTCTCTGAGCTGCCAAAGCTGCTGCCACTTGCTTTCAGACGATCATCCCCAAAGCTAATGTTTTAAATGCAATTGAAGCCATCCATACCAGGCATTGTCCCCGCCGCTTTTCTTCCAGCCAAATACAGCGAGAGTGTCGTTGTCGGATCCCCTTGGGGTTGTGCCTGCGGAGTGATGATAAGGGACTTGGATTGTCTCGGCGACACTGGAGGTGAAATCCAGAGATCCCGAATATTTAGTCCTGTTTACCCACAGTAATCAGCTTCTCAAATAGATGTCGCTGGGAAAGCTCTCGCTGCATTGATTGCACTGTTTCCCATTTTCTGCCCAGAGGCAAACAGCGCTGATTAATATTTCACAACACTTTTTTTTTTTTTTTGTGCTCAGAGAGCCTTGATAGAGAGACACAGAATATTTTACCATCTCTTGTGTTTGCCTGCTTCAGTAATCATTGGATTCAATCACTCTTGCAATGTTTTTATGAATTAATAACAGGCACTTTGGAGGGCTAGTGGAGAGATGGGAAATGCAATCTATAGAACCTTAATGAGCACCGTGGGGACTCGACAGCGCGGTTTGTGAAATCCTCTCTGTGGCTTGCTCTAAATCATTGTCTCTAAAATTACCTGCTTCCAGTCCATTTTAGATGGCTATCATTTGGTGGATAAGTACACCTGCTTTCCCGCTGCGCTCCCTCTTTCATCAAAAGGTTTCAATTGGAAGCTGTCCCAATTAATTTTTTTTGTTTTAATAAAAGCTCACCTTTGTCAGCGCTGACAAAATGTTTGTCTTCCCTGCCTCATTAGTGTTTATTCTGAACCGAGCGCCGTGCACGACCAAAACTCTCCTCAAAATTAAAATGAGTGGTGAGAAGAGGGGCTGATCACCGTGCGGAAATTAGCTGCTGCTCTGAAATGTCAGCTCCTGCAAACCCATAAATAATGTGTGGCAAGCATTCGCTGCTGCAGCTGACGAGGAATACGGAGTCTGGGGAAAGCACGTGTCTCTTTTCTGGTTCTTTCCTTTATCAGTGATGATTGCAGCAATTACAGGGATGAGATGTCACGCTGCAGGCCAGGCAGGAGGAGGGTGGGGGGCTGCAGGGCACCCACCTACTCCCAGCCTCTGGCCGAGTGCAACCCAGAGCAGCCTTTAGCCTGCCCCACCTATGCCGGAGGTGCCTGGCCAGCAAGGCAGCATCCTGCCACGTGGAGCTCGTCATGATTTAGTAGCGGCAGATGGGGGTTTATGAAGCAGCGAACTCCTCGAGGAATCCATTTCTAAGCACTTTTGGAGCAGAAAAAGGCGATCGGGAACTGTCAGCATGGATTCACCAAGGGCGAGGCATGCCCGACCAACCTGAGTGCCTGCTATGATGACATGGCCGGCTCTGTGGATGTGGGGAAAGCAGCAGGTGTGATATACCTTGATTTAGCAAGGCTTTTGATACGGTCTCCCGCAGGATTCTTGCAAGCCGGCTAAAGAAGTAGGGATTGGATGAAGGTGCATGGAAAACTGGCTGGATTGCTGGGCTCAATGGGTCGCGATCAATGGCTTGATGTCTAGTTGGCAGCTGGTATCGAGTGGATGCCCCAGGGGTCGGTCCTGGGGCTGGTTTTATCCAGTATCTTCATTAACTAGCTGGAAGAAGGTATAGAGCGCAGCCTCAGCAAGTCCGTGGGTGACGCCGAGCTGGGGGAGTAGTCGGTATGCTGGAGGGTAGGACTTGGAGCAGCGGCTGGACTAGATGCGACCTCCTGAGGTCCCTTCCAGCCCTCGTTTCTATGATGGTCAGAAGAGGGTTTCTGAGTAGTCTGGGAGAGACCCAGGCTCTGCCCCTTTCCTACCTGTTTGGGTAAGTGGGAGTTTTCCCCACCTCCACTGCTGATGCAGGGAAATAAAGCAGCGAGCACCCAGCCTGCGGCCCCGTGAGCAACGGGTTCGTTCGTGCCTAAGTGCTCCGAGGTGCAGAGCGGGGTCGCCCCAAGGCGCGGCAGTCATGGTCCTGCAGGACCCAGCGGGTTGCTTTGTTGCTCTAATATTTCTTGAGCAAGTTGGTCCAAGGGTAGCGACGAAAGGAAACGCGGTATATTCTTTCCCCTAGTATGCATAACCCTCTGTATTTCAGTACGGGGTGGGAGAGGGAATAGCTTGTGTCTAGCTCCGTCTTCCCTCTCCCTGGCCGTCTGCTGTGGCCACCCAGGGGGACAGCACGCAGGCGGTGGAGCCAGGTGCAAAGACGGAGCAAGGAAAGCGTCACTGAACTCCTGGATTTCCATGCACGGGTGTAGGAAGGGGGCAGCATTACCATGCCTTGTGTATCCTCTCTCTTGTTCTTCACCATACGCACGCCTGCTGGGTGCTTTTGCACCCCGTTGCAATGGGAGCCTACCCCTTCCTTCCCCTGTGCACAGAGACTCCTGCATCGTCCTCGGGAAAGGTCGCGGCGAATTCAGACTCCGTCCGTGTGTTGCAGCCCTTGAAGTTGCTCCTTCTCCCCTGCTCTGCCCTGAGCAACTTGGGCACAGATTTAGCACGAGATGCTGTCCCAGCGCCTCACCTCATCACCCATAGAGCGGCAAGACGTTTTGTGCATCTCCTGGGTCATCGCGGTAACCGCGTCGCCTCAATCCCGCCGTTGAGCGATGAGGAGATACCGCCGCTCCTCCGGGCCTCCCCTTTCTGAGGACAGTCAGCAACGTGGTGAACAGCAGCTCTCCCAGGGCACGTCCCAGCCGGCCCCTCTCGGCACCAGGGCTTGTACTCCGGCTGTTCTGCGCTATCGTCTCTCCTGTCTCCTGTCCCAAAGACGACCAGTCCAGGAGGTCCCTCAGAGACTACTATCGGGGTTATTGGTGTCCGTCAGCACCTCTATACCCCAGCAGGATGGGGACCCAGTTGGGCCAACGGCTGTACAGACGCCCCGAGACAGCCATGATCTTGGGCTGGGAGAACCGACAACGGCGTCTCCAGAAAACCTACCTCTCCGTTAGCTCTCCACTGTTTGGTGGGTGGCCTGATGAGGATCGAGGAGGCACAGCTCATGAGTCTGGGTTTTTCATGTTCAACTGCTGGGGTTTGTTTTCCCCTCGGTGCAGCCGTGTGAGCAAATCGCGCGTCCTGGCATGGGTCTGGTCTGCAGGGACCTGGTAGGGGAAGGCTCCTTCCACTTGGGAGGTGGTTGCTTGGGGGGATGCTTGCAAGACGGTAGCTCGACTAGAAGCTATCCATGAGCTGTGCCACCTCCAGCTCCTCTTCTGCTGATGCTTGTGGGCCGGCGAGCACTTGAGGTGGACTAGACGGCACGCGGCGGGTATATTTTCCTTCTCGCCCCGAGGACGCCCATCTGTTGCAGATGGTGGGACTATCCCCAGTGACTTTCTCAGCTGCCTGTCCCCACGTCGTAAGGAAGGGCATCGGTTTATGATTCTTGCATTCACCTTTACCCCTGTCGATAGCTAAACAATACAAGTAGGCCTTTCATCGTTCACCAGCCCGCGATCTTCCTAATGAAGGACGACATACCTTTTGTTCGCACCTCGGCTGCCTTGCACTTTTGGAGGCAAAGCATCCAGACAACCTTAAACCGAGACACGCAACTGCACTTTTTAAGACTGTCTGAATGGAAATTTGGCCGTAAGCCGCTCGATTGTGCTTCAGCGTTTAATGCCAAACAGGGCCATTAAAAGACATGAAATACGTTTCTCGTGAGGAAAGGTAGTCATTGATAGCACATAATTTTATAGTGCAAGTGTTGGATCTCGATCCAACTTTATTATTTGTACAAGCTTATATTTAACGTGGCTACAGGCATAACCAGAGAGGTCCAAGAGCCTTTAATTGCCTCTTTTGGATGAGTTCAGTCGTGGGAAACGGCCGTGCATTTAGGGGAAGGCTGTCAAGGACCGGAATGAGAGTGTGACGCCCAGCTGGCCCCTTTTACCTTTGGAAAATGTCACCGGGTGCATTCGTTCGGGGAGACTGAAATGTCAGATCAGTCTAACGGGGCTTCTCCTCTGCAGTCCTCTCTGTGCGAGCTCAGCCGGTGCCAGGTGCGTCAGAGGAAGGGGGCTGTTATGGGATGACCTTTCTTCTTAACCCTTTTTGGTGAATTAGAAGTTGGCTCATACCCCGCGGCAGGCAGGTGTCACTTGTTAGGTTGAGCTCGGAAACGGAAGAACCGGGTTGACGGAGCGGCACTTACCATATTGAGCGTGCCACGCTCCGCCGGTGGGAGCCGTGTTGGTCACGCCTATGCCCGGATCCCAAACCGTCTCATTGCTGCAGTGATGTGAATGAAAAAGCAATGCATCATTCCTCTTGTTTTTAATGCCATTTAAAATACCACCCCCGCTCAACAAAGCGCTCGTGCACGTGCATGCGTTTATCTTTCAGCGAGGCATTTAAGCCCAGGCCAAATTTTAACCTTTCAGTGCCTTGCTGTCTCTGATGGCCTGAAGCACGTCGTTGAGTGTGCGTTGAATTAGGACCCCTGTAGCAAAGGTGGTTTCGCCGCCTTGATGCCTCGTGGTGTGCAGGGCCTCCAAGCCTTACCTTTGCCGTGGAATAGGGCGGGCGCATTAAAACATTGTCCAGTCCGGCCCTTATCTTCGGGGTCAAATCTGACACTCCCGTGGGAGTCAGTGGCCTGATCGGTCTGTAGATGGGGGAAGCTCTATTTCTTTCTCCTGAAGCATCCTCAATCTCCTCCCCCCTCGGTTTAGTTCAGCTCAGATAAATGCAAGGCGCGCTCGCAGGTTGGCATAGGCAAGTCTGAGCTGCCGCGCCGTGGTCATACGTGCGCTGGTGATAAATGCGGGCCGTGCGCCGCTGGAGTTCATAATCCAGTGCTTTTAAGGAGCGTTGAGTAAAGTCAAACAGCAAACAAACCCAAAGCGGGAAGGATCATAGCTGCAGGACATTTTATTCTTCCCATCCTGGCTATCCACTCGTATAAAGCTATCGCGTCCCAAGGAGGGCGGACTTTGCGTTCATTTTCTGAGACTGTCAGTGCCACCGGGCGCGTTTGGAAACGTTCACATCTGGTTCCTACGTGGGCAGAGAGATGTAGTTAGTCTGAAGTCACTATAGATCTACTTTGGTTTGTCTATACGGTGCAAGTCGGCCGTCACTGTGGACCTGCACCCCCATCTGAAAGTTAGATTGCCCAGAAAATACGCATTGCAAAATGTGCCGAGTGGATCCGCTCACCAACCTCGTGACTGATGTGCTAGCCACCCCGCAGGAATTTGCACTTTGTTAGTGAATACGGAAACCCGGTGGCTTTGCAAAGATCTCGTTTTGCTCTCTGCGGTTCCCTGGTTTTTCAAAGCCTTTTGAAAAGTTTGTTCTGCTGCAGCCACGAGAGCAAGGCTCTCGCCCGAGTGACTAGCACCCCGTTTGCACAGACCTGGCTGACCCCGCCACGCGCGTGTGTTTCTCGCTGGCTAGGCGAGCGCTGCTGCAAGCTAGACGTGTCGGATCAAGCGCGGCAAGTACATCATAGCGACACGGGAACGGCTTTCCCAAGATATATGGAGGGAGAGGTCAGGCCGGGCGCTGACTTTAAAATGGGCTGGACCACACGGGCTGGGAGACGTTTGCAAAGGGCTTCGCTGCAGGTGACGGGAGGCTGCGTGCACGCTTGGTGAACATCATTACAAGGAGAACCTCCCTGAAAGATTATTAAGCGTCCCTGACCAAGGAAGCACTGGATTGTCAGCTGGTCCGTCTGAGGTGGCTCTGCTAACCTCCGGTGCTGCGGGTCTGGCCTGGGGTGCCCGCCGCGGTCCCCAGCCCTCTGCGAAGCTGGTGTCACAGTGCTGTGGTGTGATGCACAGCTGAGACGTAGCGGTGCAGAGGGGACTCGATATCGGGGCCTTGCACGTGCATGCCACACTGATGAGGTTGGGAGCTGGCATTTCAGGGGCTTCCCGTGGAGCCGGCTGGGAAAATCCTGTCCCCTGCAAACTCAGGGCTTTGAGGCAGAGCAAAGGCTGCTGAAGTGTTTCCCTCTTTCAAACAAACCCCTCCGACCCTAATTTGTTTCTGGCCTGGCCTCCTCAGCGAGGACTGGACCGGCATCCTACAGGGCGCCCAGCACGTCTCGGGAAGCGCTGTGGACCGGGCAGCACAGAGCCCTTAATCAGCCTGTGCACAATCCCACTCCTCTGGGCTAAGTGCTATCCTTTCTCACCCTATCAGGGTAAGTGCAGGATAATTGCATTCTCCATTATCCTCAATCACGGTGCAAATGGCGGGCGAGCGGGTTTCCATGACAGGTCTGCAAGCCTCCCCGTGACGGCTCATTACAGCGAGGGAGCCGCGCTACCTGCCAGAAGACGGCACCGAGCATCCTCATTAGTTTGTTTGTTGGTCTCGCCGTCAAGCTGCCAGTTCTTTTGCTTCCTGCTTTCGGGCGCCGTTGCAAAAAGTGCCTGAACAATAGCACGCATTTATAGCGGGCACAAGAGCGTGCCAGCTGGCGACAGGCAGCTCCTCTCATCCCCTTCCAGTATTCTTGAAGGCAGCCGTCCCAGAAACTCTCGTTGTGCGCAGAGCTCGGCGACGTCCTCGCCGGTCCCCTGAATGCCTGAGCACGGATACAATTAATGTCTAATGCAACATTCGTCTTGTTTCCCGGTTGCCGTTCTTGCGAGAACAAAGGGGTGTTTTGCCCGTAAAATTACTGCTCCAATTAAGAGGAATGCTTTGGTCACGAGTCTTTCAAATGCAAGCCTTTTAGCAGCAAAACTCCAGCGATACAGGTCATATCCTTGCAGCGAGATTTCTGGTCTTGAAAGAAATGGCGAGTGCAAACGGGGCAGTTTTGTACACTTGCTGGGAAAGGATAGTTTCCTGTCTGTCGATGGAGCCTATTGGGTTGGTAGCAGCTGGGGGCAGGGGAAGTGCGTGGGATGCTCGGGCCTGCGATGGGATGGGCAGCTGGAGTTTTCTCTAGGCCAATGATCCAACCTTGACCGTGGGAACAAGCAAGGGTCCTTGATTTCCTGGCAGACCACAGGCAAATATCAGAGAGCAACAGGAGGTGTGCACCAGCGGAGATGACCCGAGCCCTGGCCCTGAAGAGGGTAAGCGTCACTCCTCGGTAGGAGTCCAGCGGCAGGTGAGGCCGGCCCTTGTCCTGACTCTGCAGCCGCACGTTGCACCTACGCCATGCTTTTGCCTTAGGACCACGCCGTATATTAAAAGCAACCATTAACCAAGACTCTCAGCACCTTGCACGTTACATTTATTGGCTCCGCGGGGCACCTGAGGCGCGGAGAGAAGCGACTTGCTTAGATCACTTCTCTGGCCCACGTCACAGCTGCAGAGGATGTGAGGCCTGACACTCCTTCCCGTGCTTCTCACGCCGGTCCACGCTGCCGACCCAGTCTGCGCTCAGATGAAGTGTTAAATCCTGGAGGTGTCCCACCGGAGCCCCCGGACCGCTCAGTTACAGGACCGCAGCCAAGATACGGGGGACTGGGAGAGGTGAAACACGGGCCAAGCACGGACAGCAAATGCTTCCCAAAAGCGACCGCAGCGGGATGTGCAGTGCCTGCACGCAGGGCCTTTCCGGGGTTACGTGGAGGACTCGTGGCTGGCAAGCGGCACGGTGCACGGCCCCAGGAGATGAGAGGGTGCTGGCTCAGGTGCACGGGAACCTGTGCTGGGGTGCAGGGGGGGTCCATTATTTACCGCTCCCCTCAAATTTGGAGCTAGTAACAGCAATTGCGGTGTGCCGAGACCCCCATGAGCCCGTGGGCTCCACGCCAGGCTGCCAGGGGTGCAGGCCTGATTTCTGGGTCCCCTTCGAGTCGAGTCCCGCTTTGCACTTCGGACGCTGCGTTGCCTTCCCTGAGCCCACCGGGGCCTGAGCTGGCACCGGCGCGAAGGAGGCTCCCCCTCCCAAGCCCACATTGCTCTACTACGCCAATCAAGCGTCTCTTCCTGAACCTCCGAGAGCCGACGCACGGTCCCGCTGGAGAGGCTGAGGCTGGCAGTCCTCGCCGTTCCTCACTTCTCGCTGTAAACCTCTGACCTCCCCACATCAGCGCTGCGGTGTCCAGCCGCGTGAGCTAAAATAAAAACCAGATGGGCCGCACCAGTACTTCCTTCCCACGGTGCACGGAGCTCACGGCCTGCCCTCCTGGCGCAGCCCCCTGCTTTCTTGGGCATTGCAAGAATGCATCTTGTTGCGATTACCAATCTTGAGACCGGCTCTAAATTGCACCCGCATTACTTCACCCTGCGAGCTGGGGGGCGGCGGGGGTGTATCCCCACTTCCCAGACCGGAGAGCGGCTTAAAGGACTAGCTGGAAGGGTTTTGCCTTCCTTTAGTGGGGTGAAGGAATCCCATCCTCCTCCTGGCATGTCTTGAGCATCTGTTAACCTTTTACATCAGCAGGGCATTGGCTGCTGTGGTGCCCTGGCCTGACACGTGGCAGGTTTGGGGGTGATGTCGTGTGTTGCGTCAGGGGTGACGGTGTCGTTTTGCTAGGAGTTTAGACGATGGATGCATCCGGGATGGTTTGGACGGGGCTCATCCTGCCTCGGGAGCTCCTTGCCAGCCTATGCAACAAGAAGGGGGTGGCAGAGGTAGGTTTGGCGTTCGGGAGTGATGTGTCTGCTCCAGGTTTCCACCACTGGGGCTAAAAAATGGACAGCGGGTTTGATGCAGCCCTGATTACACTTGCATCCAGACAGAGGAGGGTGGAGCAGGCTCTGGATCCAGCAAGGGGATGGGGTCCGTGGGTCCCATGCGTGTCAGATCCAGCGCCTGCTCCAAGACGGCTGCACACAGCATCCCTCCGGCTGCCCTGGGGCCCGTGCTGAACATGCCACCCGGCTGGAGCAGACCCCGGGGTCACCGGATCTTGGGGAGGGGGCGGTTGGCTTGCAGGGCCAGGTGAGGTTGACACACCTGGCCTGTACCTTGATAGGACGCATACAGTATGCATGATACCACGGTAGACACGCAGTGGGCATAGGATGTCTGAGGTCCCAGCGTGGCTGTCGATGGGAGCCCGTCCAGGTGCTCTGGGACTCGCCTAGTTGTGTAGGGTACCCGCCGTTATTACAGCTCTGCTTTTGCTCTCCAAGCCGCTGGGTTTCTGGGGACTGCCGCGCAGAGTAGAGATGCCCCAGCAGGACTTCAGTCAACAGTAGTCTGGTGGCAGCTTGGAGACCAGCACACCTCATTCCTCTGTTTGCTCACTTCTGTCCAGATCCTCCGAGGTCTTTAGGTTCCCAGCTGATTTGAAGGGGAGTTGGGAGCCTCCATAGCTTTGGCAGTCCTGCCACCGTGGTGGGTCTCTGAGAAGGATGGGCGGAGGAAGACGAAGGTCTGTGGAAGCTCTCAGGAAAACAAGGTTATTTAGGTAAATGTGATCATCTTTCATTACACCAGCTATGTAGTTGGGAAACTTTGCAAACTTTCGGGCACAAACGCCCTTCTTCAGGCACGGGGGAGTCCGTGGAAGTCCTCGGCGTCGGTTCTGAGACCCGCTGGGCTTGAAAGCAGTTTTGGGGGCAAGTCTGGAGCAGGCCTGGGGGCTCGTTGCTAAATCATTGTACGAGGCTTTGCTTTCTTCCAATAAACCGCGAGGTTCGCACGCCAAGAATGAGGTGGACTGGAGGTTCGCACACCAGTCAGAGGGCAGCTATGCCCTTCAGATCGGACACTGCCGCTCCGCGCGTGTGAACGAGGGCTGGAAGCAGTCTGAACCGTGTCGAGTCAGAAAGCTGGCTGGATCCTTGGGCTCGCTGGGTAGTGATCAATGGCTCGAGGTCTAGCTGGCAGCTGGTATCAGAGAGGCGGTGCACTCTCCATCCTTGGAGGTGTTGAAGACCCGGATAGACAAAGCCTTGGCTGGGAGGATGCAGCTGGGGCTGGTCCTGCCCGGAGCAGGGGGTTGCACTAGACGTGACCTCCTGAGCTCCCTTCCAGCCTGAATTTCTATTAATTTGTTGCTGGAATCAGGCTCGTGGGGGCACAAGGAAAAGACGAGATCTGTTTGGAGTGGCCAAAAGAGCCCGTGGCGAAGCGTCCTTCTCAGAAAGGAGGGTTGTGGGGATGAGAAGGTCCCTGGCAGGGCCCAAGAAAAGATCCTCACGTGCCTGTAACAAGCGGTCAGAGTTATTTGTACGCGGTTACAGAAGGAGGCCCCGCGGAGACCGTAGGAATCAGATGGTCACCGTCAAACGGCAGCTTATTTCGGTCCCGCGGCCCGGACTCCTTTGCAACTCGCACCCGCCGTGCAAACCGTTCCTAACAGATCAAGGGCAAAAAGGAGGGAGCTGTAATAACGTGAAGGGTATTTTTCCGGCTCCTTCATTAAGGACACGAGCAAGGCAACTGGTGTGTGGCTAAAAATGGAGGAATGGGAAAAAAAAAAAAGAAGAAATTAATAATTATCTAAAACCCACCCCTATCACTGTTCATCAAAATTCTCCCATACTTCATTCCAGCCTCCTTTCTTCTTGCCTCCAGTAAGTACTTTAACATCCTTTTTAAAAATTAAAGGGGGAGGGTTATGGAACAGATAAGAGATAATTGCCTCGCTTTGACTCTTCTATTGATGTGAAAATAGGATTGGAATTACTCACTCTGGTTGAAAGGTTAGTTGAAGGTTATTACAGGAAAATTGTTATTCATACATTTTTTCTGTGCTTCTGGATAGCCTAAAAGATTAAATTCACAGAGTGCGTAATGACCCATCACAACGGACAATGGGGGGAATAGTCTCCAGAGACTCTAGATAACAGAACAGAGACTTCTTTGAATAATTCATGGTTCAACAGACATCCCTCACTAACAGATTACATGTGAGTTTTCATTAGAAAGGAGATAATTTAAAGTAGCTTTAAAAATAACCGATATTTTTAACGGAAGTGGAATTACCATAAGCATTTACACAGTTTGTTTATGCTTTAATAAATCTGCTTTCCTCCTGACCTTCATGCCACGGGAATGAAATGCAAAAGGATAAAGAAGGTCATTGTTTGTGACAATCCGACTTTCGTTCTAATGCTACCGATGCAGCTTTGGTTTCATATTCTGCCTCGCAGTTGGCTGAATTCAATATACGGTACCTATAAATGCTCTTCGGCTTAGGCAGACATCAAGCACTACTTACAGCTCAGACCACCAGCAAAAGGATTATGATATCGTGAGGATGAAGGCAGCTCTAGCAGGGTATAGACAGGTTGGACTGAATCTCCTACGGTTTAAGAGCGCATGGTTGAGATGTGAACGTAGGCCCAGTTTTGCCCCAGGTTTATGCCAAAAGGGGCAGGTGGGTGCCGAGTACTTTGGAAGGGTTTGGGGGGTTTAGGGTATAGCCGTTTTGGTCTAAGGACATAGGCAGACATGTTTTTGGGGGTAAATGTGATAGCTTTTATTAGACCAACTACACGTTTCCCCAGGCACCGTTCCTGGCGTGCAGGCTGCAGCTAGGCGGGGGCAGAGTCCTTTATTTCCCTGTTTCTCTCAAGCAGGCGGAGGCATTTCTTGGTGTCTCCTAGGAATGAAAACACAGACCTGGGTAAAAGAAGAACTGACCCAGGCCTTTCCCTGAGATGCAAGCGGGACCTTTCATTAGGCTCTGAAGACCTGAGAGTGAGTTTCCCTGCCTGTCACCCTCCCCTTTCACTTGCCCACAAAGGGCCAAAAGGAGAAATGCAAAATAGATCAAGACAGGCAAGATGCATAGGGTAGATGCAGGATCGCTTATTAGACCAACTAAATAGATTCATAGATTCGTAGACGTAGGGTCGGAAGGGACCTTGTAGATCTTCTAGTCTGACCCCCTGCCTGGGCAGGAGAGAAACTGGGCTCAAATGATCCCAGCCAGGTAGACATCAAACCTCCTCTTAAACACCCCCCGGGTAGGAGCCAGCACCACGTCCCTTGGAAGTTGGTTCCAGGTCCTAGCCGCCCATCTGACTGTGAAGTAGTCTGAATCTACTCTCCATCAACTTATAGCGCTTACTCCTTGTTATCCAGGGAGGCGCTTGGGGGGAACAAGGTCTCCCCCATTCCTTGCTGGTCCCCCTTGCCCAGTTTGTAGACGGCCACCAGGTCCCCCTCAGCCTTCTCTTGTGGAGGCTGAACAGGTTCAGGTCCCGTCGCCTCTCCTCGTAGGGCCTGCCCTGCTGCCCCCTGACCATGTGGACGGCCTCCTCTGACCCCTCTCCACGCTGTCCACATCCCTCCTGAAGTGCGGTGCCCAGAACTGGACGCAGTACTCCAACTGCGGCCTGACCAGTGCTGTGTAGAGGGGGAGGATCACGTCCTTGGACCTGCTCGAGATGCACCTGTGGATGCATGACAAGGTGCGGTTAAGGCCATGTCCCCACACTATCAGCCCATGTTCATCTTGGAGTCAATAATGACCCCAAGATCCTTTTCTGCCTCTGCACTGACGAGAAGGGAGTCCCCCAGCCTGTAGGTCTGCTGCTGGCTCTTCCTCCCCAGGTGCAGCACCTTGCACTTGTCAGTGTTGAACCCCATCCTGTTCTCATCCGCTTCACCCCTGTGACCTGTCCAGATCCAGCTGTATCCTGCCTTTCCCTTCTAGCACGCCCACCTCGCCCCAGATCTTGGTGTCATCAGTGAATTGAACAAGGTGCTTTTCACCCCCTCATCCAAGTCGCAGATGAAGATGTTGAACAGCGCGGGCCTGAGGACCGACCCCTGGGGGACCCCACTGCCCACAGCCCTCCAGGTCGAATATGACCTGTCCACCACCGCTCTCTGGATGCGTCCCCATAGCCAATTTGCCACCCATCTGACTGTAAACATCAATGCCACAGTTGCCTAACTTTTTAACGAGAATGGGGTGAAAGACAGTGTCGAAGGGCTTCCTGAAGTCCAGAAAGACTACATCCACCGCAACACCCGTGTCCAAGGATGTTGTGACCTGGTTGTAGAAGGCACCAGGTTGGTCTGACAGGACCTGCCTCGAATGAACCCGTGTCGGTTGCCCCTAAGCATCGTCTCCCCTGCTGGCCCATCACAGATGTGCTCCTAGATAATCTTCTCAAAGAGCTTCCCCAGGATTGAAGTAAGACTAACAGGCCTATAGTTGCCCATAGTTGCCTCCTTCCTCCCTTTTTTAAAGATGGGGACCACATTGGCCCTTGTCCAGTCCTCTGGCACCACACCAGAGCACCACGAATGCTCATAAAGCCGTGCTGGGGGCCCCATGGTGACCCCGGCCAGTTCCCTCAGCACCCTGGGGTGGAGAGCATCAGGACCTGCTGATGTGAACATGTCCAGCCCCTCCAGAAGTTCCCGGACTCGGTCCTCCCCGACCCTAGGCTTGTTTCTCGAGCGTTTCTCCCCGGAGTCCATCCTGTATCTCAGTAGGGGGGTCCCAGTCCCTGCACAAGAAAACAGAGGCAAAGAATAAAATAAATATAGTAATATTTCATGAAACGTCCCATCTACCCAAAGAGCCTTGCCTGCCTAAGTCCTTTGACCAACACAGCGACAACCGACAGCCCTGCAAATAGATCAAGAGACTCTGATCTCCTGCCGTTCCCCAAAACCCTCCATTTATGCCCCACAAAACCCCTTGAAATTGTGTGCTGTACATCCTCAGCTAATCATTTAATATAATCTGAACAGAATAGCTATTGTATATTAAATGCTAATTGTTTGTTAAACGCGTATTTATTAAGGTTTAACGGTGGCCTGATACTTATCTATTGCATTGTTCCCAGACTTCAATAAATAGGCCTTAAATTATTAACTAGTATTTACCAAACATGCAATAATTATCTTCTGAATCTAAATTAAATTCTAATTAAAGTTTACCGGTAATTCAGTGCTACAGGCTGCCTAGATTACTCTGTTTCCAGCAGGGTGTGGATTAGGGGGGCTGATATTACAGTAAGATACCGATTAAGGGACTGAGGGGATGAAGGAGTACATGCTTTATATTCATCTATATACATACATACATACTTATACAAACATATATACATATCTCGCCAGATGAAAGCTTGTTTATATATGTAAGTATATGTATGTATGTGTGTGTATGTTGTATGTATGTATATATATGTATATATAATTTATATATATTTATATGTGCATGTGTATATATATGTCTGTCTGGCTCTCTCTCTCTCTTTCTGTGTATATATATATATATATATATATATATATGTATGCATGTGTGCAATTTTATATATATATATAAAATTGGAGGTAGGAGGAGGGTCTCACATTTTGCATTGGCAGCAAGAGGGCTGCACCTGATCTGAATAACACGTGGCGCGTGTACGAGCCAACCTCACGTTATGAAGGGGGAAGTGCGTGTCCCAGCATGCAATGCTCTGTCTTGCTCCTGGCCGTGGATTATCACCCTGGTCCATGGAGAAAAAGCCCGGGGTCTCCACAGCCGCATCCCCAGAAGCAAAGCGAGCAGGCTCCACATCCCGAGCAGCAGCTGCTCTTCCTGGGCCCCTTCGAAGCCAGCTGCCCCCTCGCCACGCTCCTGCGCATCACTGTGTGAAGCAGAGGGTAGTCGCTCTGTTCAAAACTTTGTCCACTTTTAATGTAAATAGCAGAGAGAGGCAGCATTAAAAGACTTCCCGGACTCTCGCTTGCCAAGGTAACGAGTATGATTTCCCGAGCGGGCTCTGGGCCGGCTTGTGATGAAGCCCCAGGAAAGCGCTTTCAACGGGAAGGGTGCCCTGGGCTGCAGGAATGTGCTCAGGTGCTTCACGCCCTAAACCGGGGATGCTCCAGCAGCGACATCCCTCTCTCCTAGGGGTTTTGTGGGGATCAATTCATCGTGGCTCTTGAGTCGATTAGGCAGAGCGATGCCCACAGCAAGGCCTAGGGAGAGATACTGAGGCTGTTGAGGATGATATTTTACTTTCCTGCACCCAGCGCGCTCTACTGATGTACTCGGTCTATATACTACGTGCACGTGCGTGTGTGCGTGCACGCCCCTCTCCCCGGCACAGGCAGGCTTACATCCCCCTAAAACAGCGGTTTCCAACCTGCGGTCCACGGACCCCCAGGGATCCCCGCACTGTGTCTGAGGGGTCCACGAAACATGACGGTGATCGATCAGAAGTAGGTGAATACCCACACTTACAATTCAAAGGGGTCCTCACCTCCACTGGGAATTTTTCAGAGGTCTGCAAATGAAAACCAGTTGAAAGCCACTGCTTTAACATGTCCTTTTATCTGCTGTATCCTAAGGGCCAAGAGCAGAAGTGAATGGACTGCTGCTGCTAACCGGAGCGAGCCCTGACCCCACATCCTCCTCCCGAGAGAGGCGTTCGCCTGTCCCCGTGGATGGACGCTTTGGACAGTGGTTGCTTTCACGATCTAGGGCTGCCGTTTAATAAGGTATGAAGTGCTCCCCGTGCCAAAACGGTGTTGAGGAGGCCAAAAAAAGGCTGATAAAAATGGCTCCATTGAGGCGGCGTTGTTGCATTTGCAGAATACTTTTGGAAGTAGCTTCTCCGGTTGTAAGGGCCCATTGTTCTTTTGCCTGTTCTTTCAATTAATTATTTTGTTTTAACACTATCTGTGAAGATAATTGCCTGTCAGTGTATCAGTATTGTAACACCTCGGGGTGAATAATGCTGTTCGGCGTAGTCTGTCAGCTCTAATAAACACATGATTGGTGAGGGCTCACCTGCTTTCCAATGATAGACACACATACAATGCAGTCAGTCTTCCCCAGCACGGGGGAGAGGCTTTGTGTATCTCTAATGGATGGGTATCAGATTTAAACAAGAGCAAGGCAGAAAAAAAGAAGAGGATTATGTGCCATCCTCATTCTTTGTAAATGGCAGCTTTTCAATATGGCTCAGCTCGTTAATCATTTCCAAACTTTGCAGTCGTCACTGTGGGTTTGCAGCTAGCTGTTTAATTATTCACACAAATAAAAATGGGGGGAGTCCTGCTAGGCAATTACAGACTCAGGTGAAAGAAAGCAAACGTTGAAAGATGCTGCATTTTGGTTATAGCTGAAAGACATGACAGCATTCCTTTGGGGAAGGCATCCAAGTGAAAAAAAACCCCCATACTTTCTCATGTACCACACACCCTTTCCCCAAAAGGCAGCTGCTGGCAATTGGAGTGTGCAATATGTATGAGAAATGTGGTAAGAGCAGTTTCAGCCACGTATGGGTGAAAAGGAAAGCAAAATCTGTAGTGAGTCACATCAGGCAGAACAATGAGCTCCTTCCCTGCGGCTACTCAGTTAATTATTACAAGGAAGGATCTTTATTTCTTCACTTTGCCTTTCAAAACCAAGGTGCGTATTATACGGGGCGTGTTGCTGGCAAGACGTGGCATTTACCTGGAAACTGTGTCGTCTCCCATCTGGTGAATAGGTGGCCACTTCACAGACGACGTGTCAATTCACAGAACTTTTCCCAACTTCGCAGTTGGTCTAGTAAAAGATATTGCATCTACCCAAAGAAGCCTGCCCGCCTTTGTCAATTCAAATAACATTATAACTGCTTGAAAGGAGGACACTGGATCCGTCCTCTTTAGGCCTGCATTGCAGAAGGGACTGAGCATAGTTATACTGGTTAGGGGCAGAACTGGCCTGTTACTCCTGCATGAAAGCAGGGTTAGCTGCAAGCAAGGAGGTTACCCTGGATTGAAATGGATGCACTTCTTGGCAGAGCCTGGTCTTTCTTCTCAGTACAGCAGAGTCTCCCACACTCCCCTTTTCTAATGTGTTTGCTTTAATTTGCTGTCTTGCTCTGGGGGAAAAAAAAAGTTTGAGCAAGATTTCTAGTTCTCAAACAGCCATTATTTCACTACGTCCCGGCGCTAGCATTAAAAGACACACAAGTGAACTGGGTGAGAGTTAAGAGCTGATGTAAAGAGCTGCATAGAGGAAGCCGTTTCAATGCACAGCAACATGGTTTATTGGCCCTACCAAACCCAGGGGCTACGTTTTCTAATCTGGAGTGCCAGGTAGCTCCTAGCTTCATCAGCAACGAAGGAACCGCAGATACCGATTCTTTTTTCCTGTCAAAAACGTACCAATTTTGGGCAAACTCCGTCAGGAACTTCTGAACGGCGTCTGTAATTACCGACCTGAATGCAGCTCGTTGGGTTTGTTGACCTGAATCAAAACGTGTTGCTGCTGTTTCGATTGAGCATTAATCTGTGCCTCGTGGGACTTGCAGGTCGGGGGTCTCGTGCTCCAGTTCTCCCCTATGGGCTGAAGTCCCCAGCGGGACTTTGCCTGCCCTGTCTTCTGATTGGACCATGCAGCCGAGCTGGTCTCATGGGAAGCGTAGGCCAATGGGGGGGTCCAGCCGTGTAGACATCCTACCGGGGAACCGGAGCGTCATGCTGCTACTGTCTAATGGAGGCAGCTCTTCAACTCGGTCGCGTTAATTGTGCGCCGTGTTGCTGAGGCTCCACGTTACCAACCGTAGAGATGCGGGTCGCGTAGGCTGCATGGTACCCAGAGACTTGGGAGCCTGGTTGGCATGAGTGGCAAAATGCCTTTCTTACCCCCTGGCTATCTGCCCCTGAGTTAATGGCTCTCAATGTTGACATCAAACACCCCAGTTGCAATTGTCTGAAGGCACGAATGACAACCGAGACCTCAAATACAATTAACTGGCGGTGTGTATGCCTAGCCAGGTGAGAGCTTGTTGCATAAACACAAAAAAGGGTGTGTGCATGTATATGCTGTGTTCCTCATTATTATAGCTGCAGATGGGCATTTAGATATCCAGGAGGTACTGTGATAGCGTGAAGCAGGAGATATGCAAAAAAGCTTGTGCAATGGCACAGGGATCAAGAGATCCACCTCCAAGCGACCAAGCACCTCGTTTCTCTTAATAGAGTACGCTACGTCAGCAGGAACATTACACCTTATCAGATATTCGAATGTGCAAGATGGTGACGAATGAGTAGATGAACTAGGCAATACTATTTCCCTTCGATGATGCAAGTGTGTGCGCTTGCCGATGCTGTTTTCTTGCTCGTAGCTGTTTATCCCATTATTCCACTGTTTTTCTAAAAGATTATAAAATCAGCTGAGGTCTGGGGGCGTCCTCCGGAATTACAATCAGAACAATAGCGTCGGGGGTCAAAGGTCCCGGTGCTGACAAGACAAAGACCGCATTCCGGATTACAGGCAGCCAGCAAGTAGGATTTATGACTTGTGTCCCGTGTAATGGGGACCAGACACACAGCGAGTTACTCGTGACACCACTGATAAAAAAATACCGTGCAACCTCGAATGTGTACGGATTGATTGGTCTTATAATGCTGAGTGTTAGTCCTCATCTTCAGTGGTGTTTGGCCCATCTTCATCTATGGGGCCAGAAAACCCATTGGGGTGAGTGGGTAGGGCTCTGCTGAGCTGCGTGGATGTGAGCAAAGGTTTTCGGCTTCACCGTGTTCATCAGTCTGTGGAGATGCTTTTTCTTTCCCACCGTCAGTGCAGAAGGATACAGGCTCAGTGGCAGCGTGTGACTTGGTACAGACTGGGCATGTCTACACATGCATTTAAGCACACCTAAATTTAATGCACATTAGCTTAATGCGCATTAAGCGGGTTTAGGCAGGCATCTACCTGTGCAGGCATTGAAGTGCCTTAGTGCTGTGTGTGGATTGACATGGGACTAAAGTTAGTCCCAAGTCAGTTCACAGACAGACCGTTAATGCGCTTTAACGCATCTACATGTGCATGAATGCACTTTAGCTAGTCACGCCTAAATTTGACACCTGCATCTGCTTCATTTGCTGGTAGCAAATTTCATTTGCAGGTATTCATTTGCAGGTATCAAATTTAGGTGCAATTAGCCCCAAATCACCATTTCTAAATTGCATTAAGGGCACGCACGTGTAGACCTGTGCCATAATGCACCTTAAATTTAGGCTAATGCATCTTAAAGCATCTTGTGTAGAGGTGCCCACTGAGTATGTTCTGAGTCAGGGATGGGTTGAGGAATAGACCTAAGCCTGAGTGAACAGCCTTTGAGCTAGGGGATACAATCCTCTTCAGTTGCTCAGGAAAGGTCCTTATTTAGATCCCAGGTTTGCAGTATATGGGAAAGGTGGCATGGCTGAGCCCCTGACCCTGGAGCATGCAAAGGAAATCTAGGGATGCTGTCCCTAATGGAGTCCAACAAAGGAGGCCAGGACGTTGAGATTTCCCGAAGGATGTGTTAGCTAGACACCGAGGGGCCCCAAGACAGTCAGTCCTCCTCTTCTTGGGTGGCAGGTCCCCTTTCCCAATGTCCAAGTGAAACCTTTGTTGCATCGATAATTATCCTGCTTGTATCACCAGGAATGCCTATTGAAATTAGGAGCGGTAGACTCTCTTTATTCCCTTTCCAGATCCTCAAAGACCTTGTTCTACTTACAGGGAGGATGGATTTTTTTAATATCCATCTCATTTTGCTGGATTATAGGGGGAACAGCAGATATAGTCTACAGCAAGGGGAGCTGAGACGCTTGGGTTTGTTTTTTTCTTCCTTTGGTTGAGACAGGAAAATCTTGAAAAGCTGTGCTTAAGAGCACGGTTGATGAAGCACTAAACTCTAAAGTGATTTCTTAGCTCCCATCCTATCTGAGTATTAACTGAGAAGGCATTTATCCCCATTGGGAAGTGTTAGTAGGTACAAAGATTTCCTTCTCACCCCACCCGTGCAGGTATTAGGACTCGTTATAAAGAGCACTCAAGTCTAAGGGATTTGAATAAGGACTTTTGGAGATTGTTCATGAAACTCGAACATCTCTTTCCACTGAAGCTTCTGTCAATAAATCATTTTTTAATTATAAGCTTAAATTATCATCAGCTAAGCACATCTAAATGCTCTCTAGAGTGATTTCTGATGTAGGATGTTCAGAGCAACATTAAGGAGGTTTAGGAATGAAGTTGTTTTGCTGCTTTCTGAATGCTTCCTCCCTTTCCACCCCCACCCCCGCCGTCCTGGAGAACTAAGCCCTTGATTGATGCTCGTCAAACAGGATACGCATGAAATGAGGAGAGAATAACACCTCGGACCACCCCAAAATTAGAGGAAGCACAGACCCGTAGCGAAATTTTATGGCTCAATTCCATCTCTCCTATGCAGCAACAGCAGCGGTTTTGATTTAGTGCTACCCACTGTGATTAGCTTACACGCCATCATTTGTCTTGATACTGGTTGTGAGCGCCAGGAGCTCTTGGGGAGGTCCCTGACACGTTCTGTAAAGGATGTAGTGCGGATCTGTGCAAAGAGCCGGATCCTCAGAGCTGGGCTGGATTAGAAGTACCTGCATATTCCCCCTCGTCTTTTTTCCACCCCCTTTCCCCCAAAAGTGTAAAGGTTGCACACCAAGTCCATGCACCCGGCTGTGCATGCAGCTCTGGCCCGGTGCAGGAGTAGCACCAGGGCATACCTACAAGAGAGCTGGTTTCTCAAGTTACTGTAAATAATCTTTTGATGTATTCCTGGTAGAAGAAGGGCCCTCAGGGCTGTGTCTCCCAAGTTGGAATTTCATCTGTCGTTTCGTGAATATTTGGCTACAACACTCTGGTATTGAATGGCACGAGGGGTTGGGTTTTTTTGTGTGCTTTTTGTTCCTGTTGTGGGTTTTGTATTTAATTGAATTACCTATTTACATTTTGTGTAAAGAAGAATTGGACCGTTTCCCCCCTGAGCTTCACTACTGCTTCGTGACTGACTTTGGGGGGTTGAGTCAGGACTCCTCTGACTGAGTCACGTGCAGGCCTGGGGATTTATTTCGTGCTCCGAGGTAGGTGCCAGGATATGGGGCCAAGCACGCCGGGTGCTGTGCCAACACGATCTCAGGGCAGTCCAGGCCCCAAGAAGCCTTCCTTTTATGCAGCCTCCACCTTTTCCCTCCTGGCACCTCTTTGTTTTCTGACTGTGACCGTGCTCAGTGCAGAGGTGAGTCCTGCCCCTCTTCAGAATGGGTTTGTATAGAAATGGCAAAGGCCGGAGCACCCAGCTTTTCATCTCAATACCTTCCTCAAGACCTGAATTGCACCTTTTCAGCCTCCTTCAAGTAAACCCAACTCAGAACTGCCCACCGGGCTCCAAACAAGCAACCTTGCCATCTTGCATTATACCCCTTTGATATCACCACTTCCCTTTGCCGAATGCAGTCCCCGGCGTCACCTCTCTGCCCCGGGGCCTGGATCACCCCATCTGTGATGGTCAGGGAGAGCATGAGGCACTACAAGCCTGGTAGGGATTGCATGGAAGGAAGCCATGGTGGGAGCGTACTTCAGTTTGCAATCAGCTCTGCAGCCTCTTTTGCTGATGGGGTCCCGTGCCGGCAGCACACCTGGTCGTTTCTGATTCCTGGGGTGCGTATAAGTGAGCAACACTCTCTGCCATCATTCAGCAGGGTTTGGATTGTGTTGTGGTATTGGGTTCACCGTCTGGCACTTGGGAACACGTCCCTGAGCCAGACCCTCTCTCTGTGGCCCGATGGGTGTTTCCCAATTTGCACAAAGTGAAAGAGCTCTGACGGGAGAGGTGGGGAAGGACCAGCCCTTGGTCCCAGCGTGCTGCTAAGTCCTCTGGGTTGAGCGAGCCCTGACGTCTAGATTTCGGATTCACCCAAAGAACCGCGTCTCCCTGCTGTCTGCGGAAGTCCGTGAAGACCTGCCCCTCGCTCTCTCTCGGGGATGCTTTCCACAAACAACTTTGGAAGACGCAGGCTTCAACCCGAAAAAAGAAACAGGGAAGTTTTGGAAATGCTAACATTTCTCGTGAGATGCAAAAATCATGTCTGCCCCAGCTTTCCTTTGAACAACCTGTTCTCTGTGGTGTGCTGGGAGACGGCCCTTTCCAACGGCTGAAGTGTGACGGTTGCGTCTCAGAAAGGCCCTGGCTTTTTTTGTACAGTGGTAATGAAAACGGACCCGCAGACTGTTTGTTAAAATGTGAAGAAGTGGCTGGATAATGGTTAGGAGTGGCAAATTAAGCCGGCAAATGGGAAGGAAAGGGGGAAGGGGAGAGGAGAGGAACTACCTGTCCTGCTAATGAATCCAGCCCACTGAGTTCATTTTCTGGGTGAGTACAAGATAAATTCGAGCCCCCATCGAGCTGTCAGTGGCGTAGCCAAGCACAGGCTCCTCCGGCTGATTTAAGACAGAACGTCCTTGTCACACTCGTTTAGAGGAAAATCGCTGGCTGGAGTGCAGCTCTCAGTAACTGCATAAAACCCACCCTCGAATAGCATCCTCACTATTTTAGTATAAAAAGGAAAATCCATCCCGCTTGTTGCCGGGCGAGGATTGCCGTGCGTTGCAGAACAGCGTTGCTGCAAACAGGAACCCTTCCTCTTCCAAGAATGGACACAACCGCCTAGAAAATACGGCGCGCGTGACCTTGAGACAGTCGACGGGCACACCTTGGGATGGTGGGAAAGGCATCATAGCCTTGATTCGGTGTCACGTCAAAGCCAACGGGAGTTCCCCCCGGATTTCAGAATGGGACTAGGGGTTGCTGTACCTTCACTTTAGTAATAACACCCCAAAAACGCATCGAACGCCCTCGCTACATTTCATTACATCGCGTTTCATTTTCCAAGGATGTTTCAGTGGGTTTTATTTGTTTATTTCTGAGTCGTTCAGGTCCTCGCGGGAGAAGGATTCTCTCCGGAGGAAATGCTTCCCTGTCGACAGCCCATCTGGCGTAGGGGGGAGCGGGGAGGGATCCGCTCTGAACTGGTCTCATGGGAGGAGGGGAGAAAGGCAGGTTTTGCAAGCAACAAGGTGAATGTAGGCAAATCAACGATGTTTCATTAACTAAGGGATCCTGCTTTCTGGGTGAGATGGGCCTCTCCTCAAGGGGAAGGAGATCAATGCAGTTCCTGGCTCCCTCGCTTGACTCAGCTCCTCCGAAACCCCTTGGAGAATGAGTTTCTCACAGTCCAGCCTGCTGCCATTTCCTGCCTCTCCCTAACGAGAGGGGTCAGGATAGTTAATTGGAGCAAGGCCCTGGGAGCAGCGGTGCCCAGCAGTTATCCCCAGGCCCAACACTGGTGGGTCGGGCAAGTTATGGACCATTTTCCGTGCCTCAGTTTCCTCTGCAAGGCAGCGAGGCAGGTCTCGTAAGGTTAACACAAAGCTTAATTAATTTAGGGCATCTTCCGTTGCTCTCGCTCGGGGAACAGTTGCATATGCTCGCTTGAATAGTCACGGGAGGTCACTCGTGGACTAAGAGATGGCTCTTCCCGGGGAAAGGTGGCACAGTCCCTCTCAAAGTATTTTAATGGGCTCAGAGATCCTCCGATGAGAGCGTTCCTGGTCTTTTGCGATGACCTTGCCTCGCCTTCCCGTCTCTTCCCCAAATAGTCTCCGGCGTCTCGCTTTCTTCTCCTCTCCTCCGATTAATCTCATGTAATGCTAACGCGAGCGTCGGAGGATCTCGCTCTTCAAGCGGTTATTAAACAACGTGCAGGGAAGCTGGGCTTGCTCTGTCTCCAAACCGCATTAACCTGATTATACTATGAAGGTTGAGTGCAAGAATTAACAGGGACTCGGGAAGCGTATCATTTTCATGAAGGCACATGCTCGCTGTCGGTCCTCTCCAGAGTCAAATAACCGTTCACCATCCAAGTGCCCGGGGGGAAAGGAGATATTAAAGAAAGGAAGAAGTGCAGCCTGCAGATGGGTAGGGCTGAGCCTCCTGGTGCACGCTGCTCTGTTAGACGTACCTAAGAGGATGGGGCAAAGTTTTATCTTACCTTTCTACCAGTCCTTCACCTTACAACTATGGAGCTGGACTGTCCTCAGTGGGGGCAGATACAGGACAAGGAGCAATGGGCTCAAGCTGCAGCAAGGGAAGTTGAGGTTGGATATTAGGAAAAACTGTCTCATGAGAAAGGTGGTGAAGCACTGGAGCAGGTTCCCCAGAGAGGTGGTGGCATCTCCATCCTTGGAGGTTTTGAAGACCCGGGTAGACAAAACCTTGGCTGGGATGACGTAGTTGGGGCTGGTTGGTCCTGCTTGGAGCAGGGGTTGGATTAGATGTGAGCTCCTGAGCTCCCGTCCAACCCTTATTTTCTATGATTAACCTTAGGAAGAAGAGTTGGTGCAAGCCTCCCTTGATCTCACTCCGCAGGACCCAGACGGGCCGTTTCATCGCTTCAGGCTTGCGTATTCCCAGCAAAGACTTGATGCACAAACAGAAACCGAGACCCTCGCTCAGTCCCATGTCCCTGCCCCGTGCAAGAGGCATCAACTCCCCCTTCTGCTCTTGTGAATGGAAAGTTGCCTTTTCTCCCCGGGGAAATGTCAGGGCAGAAATGCCTTGTTAGCCATGATAAAGGGTGCCGGATATCGATCTTTCTCTCCCTTCCCACACCATTTAGTATTTCAGAGCTGGCAAGTGCAGCGGTGCACAATTGGCCTCGCGTATTATCTGTAATTGAGGCAAAAGCAGCCAAGTTCCTTTGCTGAGGGGAGAAGGGTCGGGGATTACTGCTCCACTCGGCGTCTCAAGACAAGGCATAAGTGCTCCCCGGTAAAGCACAACGGGCACGCAAAGCGGGGTTTTGTGCTTGGCGTGGGGGTCGGCGACTCCACCCAGCGAAACAGGACTCATTTTGCCCCGATCCGTTCGCTGCCAGGCATGCTCAGGGCCCCAAATGAAGCCAATAAAAGGTTTTATGCATGCATCAAGCTGGCACGTTTGCCCGCTCTAATGGGAAACATGTGCCTGGGATAGCCGTGCTGCAAGACTATTCATTTTTGCCACCCATTAAAGAAATTGCCAGTCGATTCCATCTGGTAAGTGGGCCCCAATTACTGTTAACAGGGACGAGGAATTATCCCTCGAAAGATCGACTAATTGGGTCTAGACCTCACTCCTTCCCCACAGTCATGGTTCATATCTTCAGGCCTGCATTTAAATCAGCCGGCAGCAGGCTGGCCTGCAACGCTTGGGCCACCTTTTAAAGATCACCTCTGATTTATGCAGCCAGAGAAGCTAATGAAAGAATCAATCCCAAAGATCGTGCGAGGGACCGAATATTGTAGTCTTTGGTGGGACGAGGGTGGAATATGGCCTCAATGATGGCATACCGAAGGGGTCCAGGTTGGTATCGATGGTCTCCTTCTGGAGCGATGGGCATCTCCCAGCTCGGCAGCAAATTGGCGTCACGGTCCGTGCAGGGGCGACCCGGAGAAGCGCCGCTTTGCACATCCCCAGCGGCACTTGGAGGTTTGCATTCGGACCATGCGTTCAGGCTTCCACCCCAAATTTCCCCACCCCGGGTTGTAAATATCCCTGACTGCGCCTGTTTAAAGGCTTTTGTCTGTGCTCAATGGCGCGGCTGCACGTGTCCCCTCAAGGAGCTGGGGGCTGTAAATAATGCTCCGAATTGCGGTGAATGGGGCGTTGTTAACCCTGAGTCTTCCAGCGGCCTGGACCCACGAGCCCTGCCCAGGGCTGCTCCTTGCCGGCAGGGATGGACCCTGCGTCGTGCTGGGGTAGGAGGTGAGCAGCCATCATGAGGCTGCTGGGTTTGGGCTTGTCGCGGTTGTGGGGGTCCCTGGGGTGAAACCTCATGCGATGCTACCAGTAGTTTTGACCAGCGAGTGTGTAAAGCAAAGCCACCCGTCCCACATATCCTCTAGCCCAGCAAAGCTCAACCAGGCCCAAGCCTTGCTAGGTCTGTGGGAGCAGAAACGGGCTTCAATGGAGCCCAAATCCCCTTGGGAGATGCCTCCCCTATTCCTAAAAAGAGGTGACATCCCTACATGCACCAGGAGAAGCAGGGACATGCAGTGGACAACCGCCTGGCTCTCGTTGTGTGCATTGGGATGGCTGGCGGGCTCTGGGATGGATGCCCTTTCCCCAGCTGGGTGACTTGTACGTAGCTCCGTGCCAAGGGTACCACCAATGTGAAAGACATCCCAGGACACGCTACTAGGCTCCTCAGGCTGCTTTACCCCACGGGAGTGTGTGCCCATGCACAAGTTCACAGTTGGATAATGATGGAGAAGGATTGGCTTGGAAATAACGTTCCTGGGACCTGTGATGTAGCTGGGAGATAAGTTATACACCTTTTAGGCACAAAAGGCCCTGAGATTCATAGAAAATGAGGGTCGCATCTCAGGAGGTCACATCTCGTCCAGACCCCCGCTCCAAGCAGGACCACCCCCAACTACATCATCCCAGCCAGCCAGACTTCCTCAGGTCTGGGAAAGAACCAGAAAAGCCGGAGCTGAATGCCAGGAAGAAGGATGACTTCTGTTTCACCTCAACGTATTCATGAGAACGGCCACTTAGAGAAGCATGAAGCAAAATTTGGAGCCAAGGTGAACTTGGCCTGACTCCCACCTGGTTGGTAGCTCCAAAATGGGGGTTGTCAGTGAAAAATGCTTCGTTGAGGCTACAAGAGGGGGGAAAAAGTGGCCTCCCTGGGGTACGGGAAGTATAGCTGTTACAGCAGCTCTGCCAGTCCAGACATGACCACTGACAGCAGGAACTGGCTGCAATCCAGTGGTAATTGTCCTTTTTTGGCTATATTGGGTGGGCTGAATTCAACACAGGCCACTACCTTTTTGGAGCATCCTGTTGCCCCTAAAGCAACACCAAGCCGTCCCCACCAAGTACTGTAACGCTGCAGTAGTGAGTGGGCTCACGGCCACTTTGTAGGGACCCCTAAAATCCAGCCCCAAAATGGGGAGTCACATTGGAAGCGAGATCCCTTGCAGTGTTGATAACCAGCTGGCACATCGCAGAGGCCGTTTCCACTGTTGAGTCCTGCTCGGGAGTGAGGACAAACTTTTGTCTGTCTCGGGCCTGTTCCACTATTGCGTACAGAAGCTGAATTTGTCGTTGTGTTTCCCTAAACTCCTGTCTACCTACGAGCTCTGAGAGTGGTGGGAAACTTTTATCGTTTGTGTTTTGTTCTCAGCTACGTGAGTAAATTAGCACGATAGCCCCTGGACACCCTTAGCGGCCTCCACTACCTTCACCCATTCCCACTTGTTGTATGCTGTGGTCCTCCAGCTGTCCACACTTCATTTCTGTCGGGCTGACTCTACATCATCTAGCCGTCTTTGTCTGGGTCATCCAGACAGCTTCCTCCCCTCCGGCACCCCGGGGAGCACTTTCTCTGGTGTCCGGATGGTGTCCATTTTTTCGACAGGGCCCTGCCACTGTAGCCATTGTGCTCTGGTTTCCTGTGTCAAGGTTGGGTCTCTGCGTAATCGACCCCATTTTCGGTTCTTGGGGCAGGGCACGAGGTGCCACTTGAAGGGAAGCTGGCAGGCTGCAGAACAGCGGGCAGGTGCATGCAAGCACAATTAGGCGGTCGTCTGCGGGCTAAGAGGCTACCTGATGGGAGGAGAGCTAGGTAATTTGGGTATAAACCCAGACCCAGGGAGCAGGGTTGCAACTGGAAAGCCCTCAAGACAAACAACAGCAGTTGCCGCTCTCCTGGGAAGGGGTGTAGCTGGGTAAGTCTGGAAGAAACACAGACCTAGGACAGCTGCAGCCTTGAGTAGCACTGTAAGCCAGGGAGTAGGCTCAGGGGAAGACTGTGGTTTGGGAAGCCGTAACACCACGTGGAAACCATCAGTTGGGCTTGGCTGCTACTCCCTGCTAGGCTGCGGGGGAAGTTTGTCTCCCTGAGGAGGAGAAGGGAGGACAGGAGGAAAGAGGGAGTTAGTTGGGGCAGGAGGAGGCTCCAGAGGATCCCGAGAGGGGTTCCTCAATGTAGAGAAGGCTGCACCCAGAAGGGATGGGTTAGAGAAGGCCCAAGATAATGACAGCCTGGTATGCTGCTCCATGCAGCTAGGATGAGAGCCTGGGGCCACCCGGACCTGGGTTTTCCAGGGTGAGAGATGGGAGGAGAGCAGGGATGCAGCTCGAACCCAGCCCCGGCCTGAATAGAACAGCAAGAGCGAGAGCGAGCCTAGGGAACCCATGCCTGGAGTTAAATTATAGCACGGGGAGATGAGCAATGTGGACGGGGCCATGACTGAGAAGGAGGTGGAGGAGCCCTGGGAGTTGTGGGCCATGGAGGCCTGTCAGGAGTGATGGTGGTGAGGGTCTGGTGACAGACAGGCCACTAACTTACTCTGGCTGGCTTGGTCGAGGCAAGCAGGCCAAGGCGACCCAAAGAGCTAAGGCTCACTGAAAGGGGTGAACCCGGTGATGGACAGCCCAATGCCCTGACCGACCCAACCTGGGGCCAGGGCCATATTGGCCAAAGGTCCCTAACAGAGCAGGGACCACAGATGGGGGGTGGGTGCCTGGACAATGGGGGATTGTCACGGCGGGATCCGCCAGGAAAGCCGTGATCTCCCTGAGGTCCCTCTCACCGTGTCAAGGCCGGCCGGAGGACACCCTCTTATTCTCGCCCGCCACGTCTTTGCTCTTAAATATATGTTGGGAGGCTGTCTTACACCTCCTTGGGCACAGCTAGTTGGGACCTCCGTCCCCGTGGTTCCCCAGACTCTCTGGGATCTCCCTGTACAATGGGTGATCCCCAGGCACCCTAGCCTTATGGGCTACGCGTGGCTCCTACCAACCCCTAATACCACGCCCCATGCCTCGCAGACGGGAAAGACGTTGTCCGGTCAAAAATACACGCCCCCTCTCTCGGGTCTCCTCTGTAATCTAGCCCGCTCTCGGGCCTTCTCCGTACGTCTCTATGCTCGTGCCCCTCCTGGGCTCTCTCTAGTATACTGCCCCTCTCTTGGGGCTCTCGATGCCCACTCTGGGCATTCTCTAAAATGTCGTCCCCCCCCGGGGCCCTTGCCCACTCTGGGACTTCCTATCTAGCTACCGGTCTTTTAGACCCACTGCACTGCTAACCCTTTTCTTCCGGGCTCACCGCATGGCTATCCCCTTTTCCCGGGGACCACCGCAGCACCCTGCCCTGCTCTGAGATCTATCACCATGCTAGCCTATTACCGGGCTCACTGCGCCCGTCTTGGGCTTCTCAATAGTCCCCCCTTCTCTGGGACTTTCTGTGCCCATGCTGGGCTTCCTAATCCTGGCCCCCTCCTAGGGCTCGTTGTGCCCCCACCGGGACTCCTCAAGTGTTGCCCCTCTCCAGGGCTCGCTGTGCCCGTGCTAGGGCTCCTCAATAATACTGCCCCCTCTCTGGGGCTTGCTATACCCACTCTTGGGCTTCTCAAAATGTTGCCCCCTTCTAGGGCTCACCGTGCCCATGCTTGAGCTCCTTAAAATGCTGCCCCTTGTCTGGGGCCAGGGGTCTATGCACCCCATGCTACTGCGCCGTCACTGGCGCTAGACTGTGCCTTTCCTGGCGGTAGGGCCCCACACCGCTGTGGACCCCTGTGAGGCCTCCTCCAACCCCTTATAGCCTCACCCAAACCACCGGTGTAATACAACAACGATAAAGCAAATGCAAGCCTCTTGGCTATAACTGAAACATTAGGCACCTGGCCACGACAACATAAACCGCCTGGCTATAACTTTGCATCATTGCTCCAGCCTTCGGAGCTGCCATCCTTCCCTCTGCTCAAGCGGGTCCTGCAGCACTCACGTCACAGCTTCCAGGAGCTCCTGTCTCTCCAGCTGCTGGCAGGGAGCTACCAGCCTGGTCTTGGCTCTAGGCTTTATAAGAGCCAGGCCCGGCCCCTCATCACCAATTGGCCACCGTCAGGTGTGAGCCAATCCGTCTGGAGTTGCCCTGGCAACTCACAGCTGCTCTCATTATCTGTGAGGGTCCACTAGTCCTGGGAACGACCTAAAGCTATACCCTGCTGGGGTTGGATGGTGCAGTGAGACTGCCCGTGGTGGGGTGGCCTCCAGGAAATGCTGCACCTGTGCCACCCCAGTGAAAGGCAGGGATGGGGTGTCTTAAAGCCTCCGTCCCCATGACTTGGTGGGTTACCCATTTAGTGGGGACAGGTGTGGGGTGAGCAGAGAGAGGCCAGCGATCATCTGGATGGCCAGGGAAGCTGAGAGAGGCCGGTGGTAGTTCTGAAGGCCAGGGAGGGCAAAGTCGTGAGCCCACTGAGGGCAGAGCAGGGTAAAAACTCACAGAAAACCAGTGAGGGGTAGAATGACGAGCCCCAAATAGGGGCCAAGTAGTGAAGAAAGCCTCATAAGTAGGGGAGAATATGGTCCAGTTGGGCCAAGGTAGTGAACACCAAACTACAGATACCATCTGCAAGGCATGGGACATGGTAAAGCGGAGGCTGGAGCCGTGTATTTAGGCCCTGGGCATAGGGCGACGAAAAAGGTAGCCTCCCGTGTTTTAACAACAAATATTATAACATCGAGACATGGCGAGTGGGGGTGGGCAGGCTGTCCAGGACAGGAGAGGGCTGGTGATGGATGCAACCCTAGGAGTTGCCCCACGTCACAATTCTCAGACACACCACTCCTGTGTCATGGGGTCATACTGGCTATGTCTATACATGCAATTACTCTGGCTTAAATTTACTGCGTAGTAAGTTACTGTGCAGTAAGTGAGAATAGGCCAGCATGTACACTTGCAGGTGTTAGAGTGCATTAACTCTGTGTGTGGACTGACTTGGAACTACAGCTAGTCCCAAGTCAGTCCGCACACACAGTGTTACTGCACAGTAAGGCATCTACACGTGCATTACTATGCAGTAACTAATCAGGTGTAAATTTGATACCTGCATCGTGCAGGTATCGATTTGTAACTCAAGTTGGCATAAGTCAACTGCGCAGTCTAGGCATGCACTTGTAGACACATGCCCGTACTGTGTAATTTCAGTTACTGCGCAGTAAATGTGCACGTGTAGACGCGCCCACCGTGTACCAACGATTTTGCATGCAATCATCCTTTCCGAGCAATCTAGCAGTATCCCGTTTGCTTGCGAGAGAACCCGGGTTTGACTGCCATGGGTTATATATGGCCTGATTATGGTTTTATGGACTCAAAAGCTTACTTTTCCTCAGTTAGGTGGCTGGATAATAATTAGGCTGGATGTGTGGTCAGACTAGCAGAAGGGGTAATGGGGGCACACTTGCTCTCGCTTCTTGGTATGTCCACACTGAGACCCTTCGACATCCCATCTCCTATAAACCCTGCCATCCCCATGAGGCCCTCCCTTCCCCCAGGCCGCCGAGAGCACACGCGTTCTGCATTTATCTCCCATTTTTCAATCGTTCTAAACACGCGTCGCCTTCAACAGGTTGCTTTATGCAGACAAGGTCTTTAGTCTCCGACGCTGGGGAAAAAAAATTCCTCCGCATCTGAACTCAGCATCCCTCGTGTCCACAGGGGCTTTCTGTTATTTGCCTAATGAAATCTCGCAGTGAGCTTGTTTTCAGAATTGCAGCGATTTAGTAAAATAAGGGTTTTGCTCTTGTTCAAATAAGGGCTTCCCCGCTGAAACGGTGACATTTGCTCTAAGACCAACAGAAAGGCTTACAGTCTCCTGCCCAGAGTTTCCTGGCTGATGTGGGATGATATTCATGTACAGCCGTTATAAGGCTTGGTATTTAAAAATGTTCGTCCTTAGCTGTTATGCTCTCTAAGGATCCATCTGGAGAAGATGAAAGCCCACGAAGCTCTGCAGACATGCTTTGCATATCCTGTAAAATATCACTCCATTCTCCATGCTTAGCAGCTGTTGAGTCTTTTTTGGGGGAAGGTCTCGGCCTTTTGTTCTGCGGGTAACCGTCTGCTAAGGGCTAACTTCTGCTAAGGACCCTTTCCACTGGTCTCTATTCAGGGTTTGAATTATTGTGCAAACAGCTAATGTAATGACCCCCAAACAATTGTGCCTGCTCTGTGCTCATCTTTTATTACTGTGGTCCAGAGTTACCGGTGACTTTTTTAGATTAATTTAATGCACTTTGCTTGTAAGCTCTTTGGGGCAGCGGCTCATCCTTCTCTTCGAGCAATGCTTAACGCGGCGAGCTCTTGACCCGTTACTTTGGCTTCTAGATGATGATGCTAATAATAACAGCAGCAATAAGAAGAACAGTAATAACAATGGTGATAATAAGACCAATCATACGAGGTGGTGGTGGTGGTGGTGTTATTATGATTATTGCTCTGGAGTCATCTTCGCTGGAGTCTTTTAGATAGAAGAGACTGGGCAGGCGTCTCTCTGGGACAGGACAGGAACAGCACATCCTGTATCCCCACCCGGAGCAGGAGGAGATGAAGCCTGATGGCCCTTCTGGACTCCCTTAGGAGTCTCTGATTTTATAAATAGTTCTTAAGCCATTTATCCCCTTACCTCCTTTATTGTATGAAAGCTTCCAGTGATTTCCAGCCCGTCTTTTTTTTTCTGCTGAGCTTCCTAAAAGGACCAAAATTGGGGCAGTCTGGAATAAATAATACCGTAGCTAGTCCAAAACAACCAGATAAGAATATTTTTTTGTGTGTGTTTATTTTTCTCTTGCCTGGGTGAGCGACTCCAAACACCCCACCGCCTTGAGCGTATGTGCTCTGCCTTTCCTCATCCAGCCTTCCAAAGTACACACGCCATCCTTTAATAATGAAAAAAGCAGATGATATATGAGACACTCACAGGCTGTTAGCACTTCTATGTATCACTGCTCCAGATTTTTGCGAAGAAATTGTATTACTGACCTAAAAAGAAGACGATTTTCACGGGGAATGTGCTGGGCTGGATCAAACAAGAAAGGGAGGAGTAGCATCGGTCTGGAAGGCCAGGCTGCAGGTGGTACCGATTCTCGCGGCGCCGTCGATTCCCGGAGACGTGCTCCTGGGCTTGTTCCAGCCCGGGCCAGTGAACCCCACGCTGGATGGTTCATTTTGGTAGCCCCGTGGAGAAGCCCCTTGTTTCTTACACATCAGACATGGTTGTTTCTTCCAGCTCGGGCCCGTGGTATTTTAGGTGCCGTGTGCACCCTGCAATCCCGAACTGAAACCGGAGGAAAGTCTCCCATTAGCTTACAGGCCACAGGATCAGGCCTGACACTCATGCCCAGCCCTGGGTGCCGAGAGGCACAGAAGCCCCAAATTTACTTGCAGTCCAGGGACCTCGACTAGGACCAGGACCGCGCCGCGCTGGGCGCTGCAGTGTAGAGACCTTCTCACCTAGGTGAATGCATGCCTGCATCTAAATGGTGAGTCTGCTAGAGCTAGCGGGGCTCTGCCTATGGGTTTCTCCCAGAGCCGGTCTTAGCAAGTGCTTTGGGCTGTGGGCGCCTGCACCTTCCTCTGTTCGTCGAGAGCAGCAAAAGCGCCAACCCGCCGTGCCAGGAGGTTTATAAACCACCAGCAATCACTGGAGAAACTGGCCTCTGGTGAAAGGATGAGCGTTTCAGCCTGGACTCGATGTGGTGCAAACTGGGATTACGCTGGGGCGATGAGCCAACACCCTCAGCTCAGAGCATTTCCTCTGCTGTCCCATTCATCCGTCAGGGCCAAAGCTGCACGTCCCCCCTCGTCACGGCTTCCTCGCGGTCCCAGCCCGAGGCCAGGTTGTCTTCAGTGGCTGCGGAGCCCTGCCTCCCATCTGCAGGATATCTCTAGCCTTGGCCGTCGGCCTCATGCTGACTGCAGCTGTCTAAATGTAATGCAGCTTCGCTGCTCCAGGGCTACCTGAGCGCCTAGCGTGCTGTCGCACAACATACCTCCCAGCCCTCGTGAATTATGTGTCTCAGAAAGCTTGCCCTCGGCGTCAAAGACGAATGGCCTCAGTTTTCCCTCACGCCCTCCTGCAGCATACTAAGGCAGATGCCAGCAACCCAGTTGCTTGCAGACACAGGGGAATGCATTTTGCCCTCGGTTAAACCAGGAAAAGCTGCTGACTTCAGTAGGGTTGAACCCAGGTTGGAATTTCCCTGCCTTACTGCATACTTTAGAGGGCAAAGAGAGTCCTTCCTGACCCTGACTGCCGCTGAGGTGTGACAGCAAAAATGACCCTCTTCTTCATCCTTGGGGGGTTTTTATAAGGCCTGGCGTGACAAAGCCTTGTCTGGGATGATGCAGGTGGGGCTGGTCCTGCTTGGAGCAGGGGGTTGGACTGGATGTGACCTCCTGAGCTCCCTTCCAGCCCTCATTGTCTCTGATTCGATAATTCAAGTTTATCTGCTGCAGTGAAGCATAATCGCTTCTGATCTGTTCTCTGTCCTTGCCATGCATGGGTGCACCAGGTGTGCATGTCGTGGTGGCTGCATTCAGGACTCTGAGTCCATCAGATATTTGCGTAACAGCGCGGACAGAACAAGGGGCCACAAGAGGCTGTGCCCAAGGTATTTACTTACAATTCATGCATGCTTTCCATGCTTCAGAAGGTTTTGTAAAGCTAGGGACGGAGAAGAAAGGACAGCTCTTTGGCACAGAATAATCTGTCCGAGACCGAACAAAAGGGCCACCACCTAGGTGGCATAGAGTTACCTTTGTGGCATCCAGTTGGCTTCCAGTACCCAGGGTGTGGGCAGTGAGAGGATGAGGGAAAGCTAGTTCTCCCTTGCTGGAACGGCCATCAAACCATAGGCAGCTAGGTGTAATTAGGGCAGTCTTGAGGCTGCTCTAGCTGCAGCCGGGTACCAGACTGGCCTCAGGATGGGGTTGGGTAAGGGAGGGAAGAAAAGTGGCAAGGAGCCCTGAACTGCATGGATATAAATGGGTGCGTCTACACATGCTTTAATGCACTTTAGTTAATGTGCATTAAATCTCGTACCTCCATTGTGGGGTACTAGAAAAATGTGTATTAGCCTGGCTTAATGTGCATTAACTAAAGAGCACCCTTTTAAAGTAATGCTTCATGTGCATTAGTCTATTTTAAAGTAAAAAGCAAGGGTTTTTTTTACCTGAAGCTTTAATGTGCATTAAAATAGGCTAATGCATATTAAAATGCACATGCAGAAGTGCCCCGTTGTGCTTTTAGGTATGGCATATTACAACTTACAGGGGCACTTCTCAACTCCGACTTTTGCTGATTCACCAGTGAGTCAAAGAAACCAAAGAGAAATCCAATAGTTTTTCTTCCGTGTCAGTTGGTCAGGCCAGCTGACAGAGGGGAGACATGCCAGGGTGCGCACAAATCCAAGGCCTTCCAGAAAATATCCACCTTCATACATATAACCATCCAAACGCAAGCTGACACGTGGAGGCATACAGCTAGCCTTGCTCTTGCCTTTCCGCGTGTTATCATCTCAGTCCGCTTCCCACGTTCCTTGCCTGCCTGTCTGACCTCCAAACGATTCAGGAGGTGAGAGAGTAGTTGTAATCAGTTCTTAACCACTTAAGACTTTTGATGCCTCAGAGGCAGGGATTTTTGTGGGTGATATCTTTTATTGGACCAGCTGCATGGCTGCAACCGAGTTAGGTCTCTGGGGAAGAAGCAGATAGAGGGTGTTCATCGCATTCTTGTTGCATTTCTATGATGGGGGAGCTTTGCTAGCAATAGCAGTATTGCATGCAAGCTGGAGGGGAGATGCAAAGGTAGCTGGTTAGGTACCTGGGTGGGGGACTTGCACAGCGGCATACACAGAGGCGTTTTCTGCACCAAGAGGCCCTAGGTAGCTGGTGCAAAACTGGCACGTGCTGCACAACGTGCGAGTGCTTGCTTCTGACTTCCGGTGCTGGGAAGAGCATGGGAGTAACGCTTGTTCAGGCCTGAGCGCTAAGCAGTGCGAACGTCTGCTGAGGTCAAGGGCCGAAACACTGAAATTCCTGCTAGGATTTTCCTCGGGCAAAGTTCTCACGAACATTTGCAGAAGTTTCCCACGAGCGCAAGCTACCTAGTGCTGTTGGCAGAAGGCTCGTCGGCCTCCGTGCTTGTCCAGGTGCCAGTTGTGTGTAAGAGAGATTGACAGCTCTACGCACCGTGGCAGAGAGCAGCAGCACAACGGCATCGCTCTTTTGTCTCTGCTCCGTTGCAAGGAGCTCCCCCCAAGCAAAGTTTGTGATCACGCGCGTGGCTCTTCTCTGCACTCTCTCAAACTTCTCATCCTTTTTGAATTGTGGAGCCCAAAACGACGCAGTACTGCAGCTGCGGCCTCACCGATGCCAAGTACAAGGGGAGAATGACGTCCCGGGATTTGCTTGATGCAAAGCCAGCCTTTTGCTCGCTTTACTAGCTGGGGCATCGCATTGAAGGCTCATGTCCATCTTGTGGTCAATCCTGACCCCCAAGTCCCTTTCGTCCGTAGTGCTAAGCAGCACAGCACTGCCCAGCCTATCAGCATGCTGCAGGTTTTCCTCCCAAGGTGGAGAACCTGGCATTGTTCGGTGTTGAACACCATCAGGTTCTCGTCCGTCCATTTCCTGAGCCTGTCCAGGTCAGCCTGGGTCGCCCTCCTGTCCTCAGGTGTGGATACTTTATCCCGAAGTTTGGTGTCATCGGCAAACTTGGCCAGCTCGCTTCTGACACCAATGTCTACATCGTTGATGAAGATGTTGAACAATATGGGTCCAAGCACAGAGCCTTGGGGGACCCCACTGGTCACGGCACACCGAGACGATTGACTTCTGCAAACCACCGCCCTCTGGGTCCTGCTGCCGAGCCAAACCCCCGGCCAGAGGATTGTGGGGAGGCCAAGGCCACAGTTGGCCAGTTTTGCCAAGAGGTGATCGTGGGATACCAGATCGAAGGCTTTTTTAAAGTCAAGATATACGACGTCAATCTCTTCCCCCTTGTCCAGGTGATAAACGGAAACGAGACTGGTCAAGCAAGACCTACCTGCAACAAACCCATGCTGGCTATCCCTCAGGATATTGCCTTCAGCTAGTCTGGTAAGGATGGCCTCTTTGCTAATCTTTTAGGCCTTTCCTTTTAGCCTCAGGAGGTGTGCTAGGTCCCTGGAGAGCCGGGGGGCTGCTGTGCCCTCTTGCTGCCTTGCCTCCAAGACAGAATAGAAATAGTGCACTGAGGATCGCTCCACTCCCCCGGGGTCGTGGTCCCGTAGGGCCTCACCCACACGCCTCCTGAGCTTGTCCAAGCCGGCTTTCCTGAAGTCGAGGACTTCTGTGCTGCTGACCGACTTGCCAGCTTTACGGCGGATGGTGAAGGTGATCGGCTCGTGGCCGGTGGTGCCCAGCTTCCCATCAATCACCAGTTAGGTCGTCCCCGGTTGCCAGTACACGGTCGAGCAGCGCTGCACCTCTCGTTGGCCCGTAGACTTCTTGCATCAGGTAGAGGTCATCCACGCACGATAGGAAGCTTTGCGACCGCTCAGATTTTGCCGAGCGCTCTTCCCACGAGGTGTCGGGGTAGTTGAAGTCTCCCAAAACAACCATGGACCGGGAGCGTGTGGCCTCAGCCAACTCCCTGGTGAACTCCTGGTTGAGCTCAGGACTTTGGGTGGGAGGTCAGTAGTAGACTCCCACCGTTGTGTCCCCTGTGCTGTGTTCCCCACGGATTTTAACCCAGAGGGTCTCCAGTTGTCCACCCTGGGCGCCAGTGTTGGCTTGCAGGGACGTGTAGCTCTCCTTGACGTAGAGAGCTACGCCCCCGCCCCTTTGTCCACTCGATCTCTCCTGTACCGGGCATAGCCGTCTATACCCATTGTCCAGCCATGGGTGGACTCCCACCAGGTCTCCGGTATCCCTATGACGTTGTAATGATTTGTGTTAAGCAGGAAGACGAGCTCCTGCTCATTCCCCAAGCTCCTGGCATCGGTGTACAGGCACGCAAGTGTCCCCGTGGGGGCCCTTGCCTTGCCCACAGCTTGTACCAGGGCTGGGCTCCCTTAAGCGCCTTGTCCTGCTGCCTTTGCAAGGGTCGCTCAGCGGGCCAGCAGTGGCGGTTGTCCCCCCGGCCCCCGGCGGGCTCAGTTTAAAGCCCGGTGGAGCAGGTCAGCCCGTCTGGGTGAGAAGGGCCCGCTCCCCGGCGGAGGGCTAGCAGAGCCTCCTCTAGCAGATGGCTTCCTGTGAGCCTTTCCGTGTAAGCCTCGAGCACAAACGCTTCATGCTTGCAGCGCTTCGGTGAGTTGGCTCACGCCAGCACGCTCCAGACCGGGGTTAGGGTTACCCCCCTCGCTGTCTCCGGGTGCATTGCTGCCGTGGCCACATACAAAGTTTTCTTAGTAAAGGCAAGAACTGACCTTTTCCAGAGGGCCGCGATACCACCCGCGGTAGTATCCTGGCACAGCTGAGTCAGCTGGTGGATAATATACATGCTTCACCTCCACCAGCTGCAGCAGAGGACAGCACACCCACCCCCATGTCAGCATAAAGGGCACATCTACACGAGTGCTTTAATGCACGTTAGCCGATTTTAATGTGCATTAAAGCACCACGAAAAAGTGCACTTGCACGAATGCACATTAAAATAGGCTAATGTGCCTTTTCTAGTACCTCAGAATGGGGGTACTAAATTTAATGCACATTAGCAAAAGCACGTTAATGAATGTGCAGATTTGACCAAAGTGCGTGGTCTTGTGCTTAACCTCTGAGGACCATGCGCTTTGGACACATCTACACATTCATTACTGCATTTTTGCCGATGTGCATTAAATTTCGTACCTCCGTGGTTCTGTGCTTCCCAGGCTATAGCATCTTAAAGCCAGGACCGAATAGGCATACATTTGCCTAATTTCATTCGGGGGCCCTGTATGCCTGTGCTCATCTGATATGTTCGCCCACAAGCCCTAAGCAAGCAAAATATTTTACTGAAAAAACTGATACGAGGTTGTATTGTGCGTTGAGAGCTTCCTTAATTAAGAAGGGCTAAGTTTTCTACTCCAAGCCCTGTTTACCATCTGTTGTAAGGGGGAGATAGTGGGTCCTTTCCCCGTTGATTATTCTCAGAGTTGCTATTAGCCTCGAACTGGACCCTCTGAGTGTTTGGATTTCAGTATCGGAGTGGCTGTTTGCGTGCACGGGGTATGCAAATACTAGATAATTTATTGAAGAACGCTATTTTTATTGCGCTCCCCCCGTGTTCCTGGGACCAGCTGCGACGAGAATCACTTGGATGTTAAAGTGCTATTGACAAAATTGTTCCCGCTGGAACTTAAATATGCAGAGATGCTTCTCTCCTTCCCTGGCAGGATCCAGGGTGTTACCAGGGTGAAGTCAGGAGGCGTAGATATAATTCAGACATGAGGACAGAATGCCTCTAAAGAGCCATAGCCTCAGTATTGTCATTGGAAAGATGTCCAAATTGCAATTGCCGCCCCAGTCTTACAGGTCATCTTAACAGATGTATTATAGACGCAGCAGTCATGGACTCTGACTTGTGTCTGAGCTGGGGATGGTCGGGTTGGAGCCAGCGCCAAAGCAAGGCTTTGGACAGGGAATTCGCATCCGCGGCGGTCCACCCAGCTCCTCCCATGAATACAACATACACGTCTTGAAAAGTAAAGGATGAATTAAATAAACTGAGCTTTGTTCTTCCCCGGGGCGGGGAGACGGGTGGGTGATAGATGGGCAAACACTTTTACCAGGCGTTTCAGGCAGTCTGATGAGTGTAAGAAATATCTCGATGCTTGGGGAAGTATTTTGAGGCTGAGAACGTGCCGCTCGTTTCAGATCGAAGCGCGCCGATCTTTACATTCGGGAGCGTTTCAACCCGGTGCTGGATCGCTGAGCTTGCTCCGTCAGCACCCGGCGAGAGCAGGCAGGATGCCCGAGCAGTCGTGTCGTCTGACACAGAAACCTTTCTTCCGGAGATGTGCCGCGGAGAGCTTCGGCCTCCAGGGATAAGGTGCGCGCGTCCGCTCTGACGTGTCTTCAGTTGCAGCTGTGAACCAAATACGAAAGTCGGGTTGTCAAAGGTTCAGTGTGGGAAATAAGCCAGATCATTTGATTTGTGAGGCCTTTTGAATTGTGAGACGCGTTGTATTCAGATGCAGTTCATTTATACCTTCATAACATAGCTCTGGGCTGTATTCATAGGAGCGTTGTCAGCAGGTCAAGGGAAGCGATCATTCCTCCTTATTTGGCACGGGGGAGGCCACATCTGGAGTCCTGTGTCCAGTTGTGGCCCCCACTACAGAAAGGATGTGGACACATTGGAGAGAGTCCAGTGGGGGGCAAAGAAAATGGTTGAGGGGCTGGGGGACAGGACTGGTGAGGAGAGGCTGAGGGAACTGGGCTGATTGAGTCTGCAGAAGAGAAGACTGAGGGGGATTGAACAGCAGCCTTCACCTCCCTGCCAGGGGGCTGCAAAGAGGATGGAGCTGGGCTGGTCTCCGTGGGGGCGGATACAGGACAAGGAGCAATGGGCTCCAGCTGCAACAAGGCAAGTTAGGAATATCTTTCTCACGAGGAGGACAGTAAAACACTGGAACAGGTCACCCAGAGAGGTGGAGGACTCTCCATCCTTGGAGGTGTTGAAGACCCGGGTAGACCAAGCCTTGGCTGGGATGATGTAGCTGGGGCTGGTCCTGCTTGGAGCAGGGGGTTGCACTAGATGTGACCTCCGGAGGTCCCTTCCACCCTCATTGTCCGTGATTCTGTACGTATATACATACATACAGATGTTTGTGAGTGTGTGTATATGCATGCATATATACACTCATATATCTATACACACACACACACATACACACACATATATACATGTGCATACACACATATACATATATACATACATATTAGATCTCAATATATATGTATATCTATATCTAATTATCTATCTATCTATCTATATATATATATATACACACACACACACACATATATATATACACATGTCTGTCTGTCTGTCTGTCTGTCTATAGTCACAGATACCTCTGGGGCAAGTAAATGATCAATGAGAGCTTTTGCCTGACGGCTGGACTCTATTTCTTAGCAATGCATCCATGCCTGCAACATAGCCCAATAATTCTCTTGTGGTGACACTGTTTTGCTAGCAGATCGCTGTGGTGCCAAAGAAAAAGAGCTGTGATTTCTGGTGGAGGATAAGCATGGTCATTAGGGAGGGAGAGCGCGCTAGTTTTTATTCATTGCTATGGAGCTGTCTCCGTGCAGCGCCTCCAGAATTAGAGATACAGAGTAAGACCAGAGAGTCCCCGGATAACAGAGCCGCTGCCCTGCGGAAGGAGCAGATACGGTAGCGTGGGCGCACACGGGAGCGATGTGTCCAGCATCAAGTCCAGCTGCCTTTACAATAATAATAGGAAGAATATAATAGGAATGGCCAGATACATTTTGCAGCTGGGTCACCTGGGGGCACCTGTGGTGTGAGGCCAGCGTTCAAGCCCTCTGACTTGCAAAGCCAAAGCAAGAGGCTCGAAGTGGACAGCCACCAAACTCCTCGTTAACATAATTAGGTTCAATGAATGCAGTTGTTTTTTACTTGACTTATTCTTATCGTGTCATGTGCCAGCTGCTTCTGGTGAAAGGTGCTTGAGGCCTGGATGCTTGTCTCACTGCTCTCCTAACTATAGGAGTCGGCCCCACTAAAATACAGCGCCTCGCTTCTCTCTTATCCCTGGGCCGTCCCGGCTACACCATCACCACTAAAGAAAACTGTGTCTCTTCCCTTCCTCGGCTCCCGTCTTTGCAAGCTGGGCTGGAAAGTGACCCTGGGGCTGGAGAGCAGCTGTGGGACTCGGACGTCGCAGCAGAGTATTCCTCCACGTCCTGAGCAACGTCTGTTTGGTGCATCTGGGGATGGGAGTGAAACGACAGCTAAATACAAGGAGGAGGACTTAAATAGCAAGGAAAATAAGAGATAAATAGCAAAAGCATGCTAGAGAGCGTTCGCCCCAGAGCCTGATTAAATGTACCGTGAATGATGCTTTGCAAAATTGAGCTGTATGTACACTTGCTCGATGGCACGGGGGTGAATTGCTTCTTTAGTAAGCCTGTCCTGCATGCCTCAACTCTACAGGCACGTTCGCTTTGGGCTTCTCCAAGGTGAGCGTCTCTCAAGGATTTGGAAGTATCTGAAGTCTCAGGCTGAAAAGTCTGGGGTGGCGGATACTTGCCAGTAGTATGTATGATTCAAACAATTTGGAACTAGCCTGGTACACGAAACAATTTCCAAAATAATAAAACTAAAAATTCCTTGTGCTTTAGATGCTGAGGTAGGTCCTCTGCATAGCTGGGTATCAGCTGTGGGTAAGAAATGGGCTTGGGACAGGACTGGAAGACGAGAGAGCAATCAACATATCTGCTTTGCATGACACCCAGGTTAGTTTAAAAGACAGGTGGCCAGAATAAGATGTTGACTGCTCCAGACACATAAAGAAGCCGTAACCCCATCTTTGCTATCACAGGAGCTACCCTGGGATGTTGAGTTCACAGCCTGGGCCCCTGCCAAGAGGTGTACCCATGGTCACGGTGTGCCTGAGACCAGCAAAGAAATCTCCACTTAACGGAGACAGAGAAAGTCAGGCTACGCCGTAAGCCCCTCTCATCAGTGCTTGACTTTCTCCCAATGACCCTGGTCTCAGCGGGGGCAGATACAGGACAAGGGGCAATGGACTCAAGCTGCAGCAAGGGGAGTTAAAGTTGGATATTGGGAACAACTTTCTCACGAGGAGGGCGGTGAAGCACCGGAACAGGCTGCCCAGAGAGGTGGTGGGGTCTCCATCCTTGGAGATTTCCAAGACCCAGGTCGACAAAGCCTTGGTTGGGATGCTGGAGCTGGGGCTGATCCTGCTTGGAGCAGGGGGTTGCACTGGATGTGACCTCCTGAGGTCCCTTCCACCCTCCTTGTCTGTGATTCGTGGTAGCACATCCACTCCTGAGCAGGCCACCCCAAGCAGCCTTTACATATGTGATCAAGTACGGGATTTGGGTGTGCAATAACAGTTGTGTCAGGTATCCGGGTTGTAGCCGTATTGGTCTGGAGGAAAACCAACTGGGACTCACAGCAGAGACGATATCTTTTATTAGACCAACAATATTTTTGCAAATTAAAGACATTTTCATTTCTTTAGCAATTAAGGACTTTTTTTTGCCAAAAATCTTGTTGGTCTAAGAAAAAATACTGTCTCTACTGCGAATCCTGATTGCCTAATAACAGTTGTGCAGCTAAGTGGACATATGCACATGCAGTTGCCTCATTTGCATACACAAGTAAGTTAATTGTGCTGGCCCCTGACCCTTGCATACCTCAGTTTCCTCGAGGGCCAGCGAGGCGGTAGACAATTTATTATTTATACTTCGCAGGGTCATTGGGAGGGTACGTACACTACTGGGATCCTTGCATGGATGGTGCTTTTGAATTACAAAGTCCTGTGATTATTTGAAAGCTAGATTTTGCTTTAATGACTGATATCAACCAGATAGTTGATATTGTGATAGCCTCCTCCTGAACAGATGTAACAGATCCTTTTCTTTCTTTTTTTTTGTGAAAAGGGACTTTCTTTTCCATAAAAATATTTGATTGCGGTATTGACAGAACTACCGATATAAAAGGGCAAGGAAATATTTCCAAATGGTTTATCTGACAGCTGCAAATTTCATCTCATGTTGCTTATTGACGTCTAATTGTTTCCAGTGGTCGCAGGAGACGGGCAGATCGATAGACCATAGAGATAGTTAATATCCTCATGGTGCACTTGACTGTAGTTAGAAAATAATAAAATTCATCTTCCCGTGATTTTTAGCAGGTTTGTAATTGAAACATTAGGCTCCTGCATCCTGGACTCTGTCATTATTGGATTTCTGTCCGAGGAATTAGTTTTTATTATCAATATTTTAGCAAGACAATAAGAGAGTGGCGGTTAGGTTCATTTTCTTGCTTTAAAATAGATCAAGCTGAAAATGAGGAGAAAAGGAAAGGACAAATTACCTTAGTTACACATTACAACTTCCCTAAACTTTCACCCAAACCTTGAATCTGCGGGGTTTTTTTTTAGGTCTGGAAATATTCCGAGGACTTATTGTCCTTTTCATTATTTTCATACACCTTCATAGTTTCTGCTTCCCATTAGAGCCAGAAGTGCTGAAATACCACCAGAAATGCTGTTGCTAGAGCGTCTCGCAGCGCAACATCTGGATGTCTCCCCACCCCGTTGGAACAGCTGGAACGAGCGTGTCTCACGAGAGCTGGCCCTCGCTCCACGCGGGGTGGCGGACCCGCTTGACCACGTCGGCTGGTTGGGTGCAATGATCCGGAGCTGCTCGGAGCGATCCTGCCCTTCGGCTGTGGGTAAGGCAGAGAGCCTGGATCTCCATCCTCGAGCTGACGCCAGGCCTCCAGCCGGGGCACGGTCTCCTTCAGAGGCTGCCCGTGAGCTAAGGAAAAAAAGAGCACATTGCAAACCGGTTTGAATCCCTGCCCTCCCCCAAACTGGCCCCCAGATGCAGCCATTTTGCAGCTCTTGTCAATATTGAAGGTAGAGGGGAAGCACCCAACACACGGCGCTGTAGTCACCGCCGGTTTTTGCCTCTGCTTTTGGACCCCTCGTTTGTCTGTCTTTCTTCTCCGTCTCGAACCAAACCATAGATCATTGCTAAAGGAGCATAGAAGTTATCCTGGTTCCCTCTGGATCCAGAGAGAGGAACTATTACAACCAACAATGAGGGAAGAAGGCTTGCCCAGTATTCCCTCGAGATGGTTGCACGGGACCAAGGGCCTCATGGCATTGCCTGTTCCCCAGTTGCCCTTCTCCGTATAAAAATAATGAGTAATATCTCCCTGTACCAAAGGACCTCGCAGGTGAAAATCTGTGCAAGCACAGCCAGGAGCGGTATATCGCATTTTATCCTTTGTGGGCCAGACATCGAGGGGCAGAGTTATTTGTTCACCCTGGAGGGACGCGTTCATGGCACAGCAAACTAGGGCATGCAACCGTGCGTCTCGTGCCAGGCACGTTGCACCCCACTCCTCTCCCACGGGCGCCAGTCCTCGGTAACATTGCTCCCCCTCATTTCCGCTGCACAAATGCTGGAGTAAACTTAGCAGCCAGACTCTGTGATAATCCTACATTGCCAGTGCATCGGGGCGTTTTCCACCCACCGATAGCTTGGCTTCCCTCAAGTTGCCCAATATGGTCCACCCTTTCAAAACCCCTTGACTTCTCCTTACTCGGTGGCACAAAGCATGCTCAACACAAGCACCAGTCAGTCGCCACACCATCTCTGACCCTGCGGTCCATCAACCAGGATTTAACTGGCCATACTACTATTGGGCACGTCTCAACCATTTTCAAACTGGACGGGGTCCCTGCACCTCAAACCTATACCTATGGGGCCTTTGCAATGACATCAAATGTCCTCGTGGACAAGTTCAAACCATGTCCCACATTGTTGACCCGTGTCCATTTACTATGCGACCCGGTGGCCTTCGAGCTCTTTGCATCGGCGACGACGTGGCCTTCTTGTCGAGAGCGCTCTTTTAGTAATCCTTGGCCCCGAGAGGACTTTGCAGAAGCACTGACAGTGGGACTCTTTCTTCCCCGTAGGCAGCCCTCCAGCAGCGAGGTTCTGGTTTCCTGACGGGAGAACATCAGCAGGAGATGCCGGCACGTCAGGTGCGCCGGGTACTTTGCGTTTCATTTGCATTGCAGAGCTTCACAGCATCCCAATGTGGTAACAGAGATGCAAATCACATTGTTTTCCTGAAAGAGCTTGGCCGCTCCATTTGCTCAGCGACAAGGTGTATTTTATTTCTACCAGCTCACGAGGGAACGCGGCGCCGTCACCTGCAAGACAAAAGCTGCATTCTCCGCATAGTTCGGATGTGGAGCGAGGCGTTGCGTTCAGGTGCGGCAGGTAGCCCGGTCTCCCCCCACGGCGCCATTGGCACGTCTCCGTTTTCCTCCACGGCAGCTCAACAACACTGCGTTTTCCCACGCGTTGTGAACTTCTCCGACGGGGTGACCGACGTGCTACGAAGCGCTGGAAGTTTCCTGCGATAGAGACAGAGACTTTTCTGAAACATTCAACTCGTGACCTTTAATAGCTAGAAGAGTGAAATGATTTTCACTTGCTGTCTTCTGAATGGAAAGGCATGCCTATCGATCGGCTGCACATCTAATTCCCTCGGAGGTCTCGCTGTTATACCATTAAAACTGCACAATCAAGCTATCTTAATAAATAAATCCCAGACACATGCTCACACGCGCGCACACACACATTCAGAGGCCATTAGCAAACGCCACTGAAATATTGCAACCAAAAGCTGCTTTCCCCATCCTTGTTAAGAATCTCGCTTTATATAAGCAATAAAAGCCTGATATGCAGCCGTGTTGGTGAGAGCATGGCTTTTATTTCCTGACCAGCGTCGGGGAATCCAGGTTTGAAATCCCCACCGGAGAGCTCGGCCTTCTCTGATCTGCCGGCTGTTTCTGCTGGGTGGATGTAATAGGTCTTATCCTGATTTCCACGATGTTTTATCATCACTGTTTGATATGTCACCAGCTCGCTTTATACAGCAGCACTTAATGCTGGATGCCTACACCTGCTGAAGGACAAATTTACAATGCAAGTGTCAGGTTTGCTCCTGAAAGCAAGATCTGTGCACATGCACACCCCGCAGATGCACTGCAAAAACATTCGTGCCGTCGCCTCCCGAGGTGCCTGCACGTGGAGCTTCCAGTGGGGATAATTTGCACGCACCTGTCTGTGCACACACAGCAGCGGGGGGGTGGGCACCTGCGGCGTCGTAGTCGTACTACGTAACTCCATATGCAAGGCAAGCGACGGAGTCTGTGTAATTTGCAGGTTATTTAACCCTTTCTTTTTTCCTCGGAACGTATTTTTTTTTATCCAAAAAATTCCATTTTGAAATGAGTATTTTAGAAGTTGAACGGAGAATGCATCACGCAGCATTTCCAAAGGTTTTCTTCGCCGTTTGGTCTAATAAAAGATATCAGATTTACGCAAAGAGCCTGGTGTGCCTGTGTCCTTGGACCAACGCGCCTACAACCTACACCCTTCTTCACCATGGTGTATTTACAAGGTTTGGGAACGGTTCAGTCCCCACAAAATGCCATTTTGGTGATATAATTTGACTACGTAATTGAAAACAAATGTGCAGTTCTAGTCTTAATATTACTAAAGCAACCTTAAGGCATGCAGTTTGGCTGGCAAATCGCAGCTCCTAATCCCATTAGGACATCACATCTTCACAGCACTTTCCAAATATCAGTGCAAACAGTGTTTTTGGGGAACGAGTACCCTTCGCCTGGTTGATGCAATAGTCCCTTAGGAGGTTGTTCTTTCCTTTGATGCATGCCTGTTACTGCTATAACAGCTCCTAGGAAATTCACTCCAGTGTTTCAGCGGCGTGAATTATAGCAGCATTTTTGTTTTTACCAAGTTATCCGTTCAAAGTCATACGGGGGTCACAAAATAGCCTTTTCCACTTAAAAGCTTATATGGGCCCAGGGGTGGATCTAAGGCGGGGGGGTAAAGAGCTGCACTTGCACCGCTCTCTGATTCCTGCTCTGTGCATTGCAAACCAGGGACCGCATCCTTTCTAGGCAGGTAGTGCAGAGGGAGTCGATTGACTTCATGGTTCATTATCATCTACCTGATTTCTGATAATGTCTCTTCATTCCATAGGTGTTAATGATCCTCTCTCTGTTTTAATGGCCCTGATGTTTCCTCTTCAAGCAATCCTTTCTTCTGTAATGTTGCTGTCTGTTAGCCATGCCTGGTCATGTGTCTCTTTTATTTCATAGGCCCCCCGGCTGTTTTGGGCTCCAGCTAAAATCTTTAACTCAGGTGCGGGAATATCAGCTCAGGTGTAGAAATGGCTGACAGTGAAGTATGGGAGGCACAGTCAAGGCAGCTACATGTTCTGCTTTTACGACTCTGAATAAGAGACGTACCTTTAACGGTAATGACTACAGGACCAATGATACAATAGCTGCTATTTTTTGCCTAGTCTGTTGTGTGGGGGGTTTTTAAACTCAATATGTAATCTAGCACATTCGGGTACATACTAACAGTTATATTTTCTTCTGCTTTGACCTTAAACACAATAACGTAGCACCTTGCCCCTTAGCATATTAGCAAAGCTTCCGGGTTCACTTTAACTGGAGAAAATCATAATGTGTGATAAAGTCTAGATGTGGTACCGCGCCATCTGCACCCCCTCGACCCTCCCCTGTATGAGTCAGGTCCTCAGCAGTCTCCAAATAAGCTGAACTCCTCTGAGACATGATGAATGCCTCCTGGGGATTTAACCTCAGTATGGAAACAAGGTACTTTCCCAGATCCTAGAAGCAGGTTTTCCATCCCATGTCACAGGACAAGAATATGACAACTATCAGGCTGGCCCGGGGAGTCTGCTCCTGGCTGCATCACTCGCCAGCTGCATCGTGCGCCTGGCTGAGCTGGAGCAGGACACTTTGTCGGTGTGCCTCAGTTTCCCCATTCTCTCCTCGCTACAGGCCTTTGAGACCTACTGTCTTATACAACCTTTGAGACCTACCTCTGACACGGGGCTTGTCCATTGATAACAACAGTCAACAACACCCCTCGGTCAGGCCGGGTTGAGAAGAGCAAGGTGGTGGTGAATGGCTCGGCGTGACCTCCCCAAAGTGGAGTCCAGGGTCCTGTCTGGGTCTACAGTGCCTGGGGAAGGTGAGGCATCTCACTACAGAGCCTGCTCTGAGTAGGAAGCCACCATCAATCTGCACGCTAAGCAGGGAGCCTCCTCAACCAACCGGTAGGAAAAAGCTGGATCAGGCATGCCCCTTCACTCCAGGCTCCCAAGAGACACCTCCATCCCCAGGGGAGCGCGTCTTCAATCCTGATATGCTTTCTTTCGACACCAACGCAGCAGGCCCTTCTAGCTACGTCAAATGCAGCTGGAGGCACTCTTGCCCCTCTTTGCTGCAGTAGCTCCCTGGCTAGGAGACGCATCCAGGAGGTGGGAGACACGTCCCACTTTGCAGGGAGCGTTCGTGGCTGCATGATAGAGGACCTTCACTTGCTGAGTCCCGGGCTCCTGTTCCTGCTCCCAGGGCTCGTCCCTGTTTTAGCCAGTCAATGTGAAATACATAAACCAGGCCTGCTTACCGAAAAAAGAATCCAGTCTGGATTTGGTAGAGAATCCAGTGTGCTAGGTGTGCTTGGAGCCGACCAGATCAAAGCCCCCCAGGCAGCGCCGGACCTAGCAGCCCCGGGCCAACTTCTAGTATCGGGCCCCGCTTCTTTGGAGGGAATGATTTTGTTGTTGCAAAAGTCTTTATCACATCTGTGGGCTCGATATCTTTAAACAGCTCGTTCTCAATTGATAACATCGCCCATTCCATATAGGTGCAATATTAAACGTTTTTGTTCGATTGTGTGATTTTTTTTTTTTTTCCATTTTTGGGCCCCCTTTCTATCCGGGCCCCGGTTTGCCCATGCCTGTGTCTGGGTCTGCCCTCAGGAGGCAGAGACGGCGGATTGTCTTAGGGTTTGTGCATCCTGATAGAGCTGATGTCAGCCCGGTCATGACTGAGATACTTCTGTACACACCCGGAAGCAAACCTTGGCGCTCCTGGGGAGGGGACCTTTAACAATGGAGATGCCATTGGAGCTGCACCATAGGGCTTTAGGATTGCAGGGACAGTTGTTCCTATAGCCTGACTCCATCCTAGTTTCAGCACCTAATTCCTGTGGTGTGTCTGGACCTGTCCCCCTTTCCCAGCCCTTTGAGTCCTGCAGTGTCCAAGCAGTGGCTGTGGCTACTTCATGTTTCTGCAGTATTAAATCGTGTTTCCTAATATCTCGCCATCCCCTGGGGTGAGCAGCAAGCCAGCTGGGGGGCAAGAGAGGCTCTGAGGTCACGGGACCCGACCTGCTGGCCTCGGACTGAGGGGTATCAGTCGCTCCCTTGGCTGTCCAGACCGAACCTGCCCCTTTCTGGGTGCGATCTGCAGAGATATTGCTAAGCTATTGCAGGTGGCGGCACATTTGCACCGTGGCTGGTTTTCTGGCAGCCCCCGTGTGTTTATACTGCTCTGATCAGCTTCCAAGTTGTCTGAGTGGAGCGGTCCCATTAAGTCCAAGAGCAGCCATTTGCAGCTCAGAGAAACACGATCCTTGCCCATTTCCTCTTTTAAACGATGTTTCCAGCAATGTTTCTCAGATGCAGTGGCTTGTGGCTCTAATGCGTTGAGGGCACTTTTATACTTCGTTGTGTAAACTCGTCCAGCCACAACAGCCGTAGCCTGTACGGGCAGAGGGGAGGCAGAATCAAAAGCAGATGATATCTAGCACCAAGCAGTTTTTAGTTAACTTCACTTGTACAGGGCAAGGGATTCATTTGGGAAGTCCAAATGATCAAGCAGACATTCTTAAAGATCAGCAACCCTAAGCAAAAATGTTTTGTTCCAGTTTTATATGATGGGAGAAATGTCTCTGATCTAGCGCAGTGGCCAAAAAATGGTCCGTCAGACACCAAAAATCAGTGGCTACCTCTGTATTTTGTACTTGTGATATTGGATAGTACAACTAAATCATCTTTCAGGCCTCTCAAAGGCTTCAGCAATGCTGTTTGAATTATTATAGCCGGGGGGGAGGGTCAGAAAATAGGGGTTCGTTTCCATGAGATATTTGATTAAAGAAAAAACAACCTAAAAGGTTGCAAATTTCCATAGAGAATTCCAACTTTTCCATGAAACATTGAGAACCAAGAAAAGCTGGTTTTCAGGCAGAATAGCTCAGGTTTTGGCCATGCCATTTTTCAGTGAACCCCTCCCGAGCCCGTAGGCCAATCTCCAGGTCTTTGAGAGGAAGCACAGCGTTGTTCTCAAATGGCCGTGGCTAGAAAAGCAACTGCGCTGGGAGAAGTAAGAGCCACGTCTTCACTCGCTGCAAACTAGTACGGCTCCCTGGAGGCCACTGGCGCATCTATGCTTGCAGTTTAATGTGCATTGGCCTATTTTAATGCGCATTAAAGTGTCACAAAAAGTGTGCATTCACTAATGCGCATTAAAATAAGCTAATGTGCTTTTTTCTGGTACCATCCAGTGGGGACACTAAATTTAATGCGTATTAGTAAAAGTTCACTGATGAACATGTAGACGCACCGATGGAGAGGCAGCTCGATCCCAGTGACCACAGCGCTGGAAGGGAATCCCAGAGACCTGAGGGTCACTAACTTGCTACGTGACTTGAACCAAGTCATTCTCGCTCTTGGTGCCCGCTTCGCCCTCCTGCCCCACTTTGTCACATCTCCGTGACCTGTACGCTCTTTCAGGCACGCTGCGTCTCTAGTTGTGTGTGTACTTCACCCCTCACCATGCGGCCCAGGCTGGAGCAGGGATGGAGAGGATTTCAGAGCAGAGCGCTTCCATGTTGTGTCAACAGAGTCACCCAGGGTTTCCGAACAGAATTTCCCCGCTGTGGAATACTTCTAGATCTGGACTTTTCTGCATCATTTTGGAGCTGAATTTTTTTCCCCCCAAATGTCAGAATTCCTCATGGGCGGGGGATTGCACGTGCTCACCAAGCGCCTGAGTCCTCAAAGGTTTGTCGCGTAAGGTTGGCTATTCGATCAGGAATTGTCTCCAACACACGCGTGCAAGCATCAGGCTATGTGAAATAAATGCCTTCGAGGAAGAGGATATTTTAACTTCTTCAGTCTTTGACTAATATTTGGATGACTCCTAACAAATCGAGTTTAGATACTTGCGCCCTGGTATATAATAAAGATGGGCTTTTCTTTGTGAATTTTCCTCCTAAACCTCTTAGGGCATTTTTTGGTTTATCCCACCCAGTATCAGTAGAGCTCTATTGATGCTGTCAGCTTAATCAAGTTGGAATATTTATTTCCTTTTAAATGTAACGTGTTTTTGAGTGAGGGCAGCACTCAGAAAATGCTCTTGTGAAGTCTTATTTTCCCCAAGAGCTAGGACCATTTAAAAATAAATGTCAATGTAAGAAGCTGTTACTCTTCATCGAGATGGTATCAGAGCAATGCAAGTCCTTCCAGAACGCAGGGGAGGGGCAGCTGAAAATGCTTTGATTTCAGGTCGCCTTTATTTCTTCTGAAAGATGCCAAATTGAAAACTGAAATGTCCCAGAATCCTCAGCAAGACTTGCCCCCGCTCACCATCCCGTACGTCAAGCAGGGGGCCGATATCTTGAGCGTGCAGTTCTCTTCGTTATCGTTTCTGGTCTCTGATAAGGTGCCTGGCTGGTATATTGGCTGGGCGGCATTTTTTGCAAGGTGCCTCCTTGAACTGGGCCACCAGTAGCACCACTTAATGTCACGTAGGCCACAAAACATACGTCAGATGGGAAAAGTCTGCCCTTATTTCCACCGGGGCCTGTATGGATCCAGGTCCTTAAGACAGAAAGGCCCCTTGTGCCCCCCAAGTTGCCTTCTCTCCTCGTCTTGGGGATTTGTCGTGTTCAGCCGTGGGCAAGAGGTGGCTCCAGAGCCAGAGCAGATGGCAACTGAGATATTCAGAGCACCATCCTTGCAAGGGAGAGATTGGTGAAGGCCCTGGCAAGCTGCTAAGCATCAGTGCAAAGACCCCCGTTGCACGTTCCCCAGCAATTAGACACAACAAGCCATGACCTAAAGAAGCTGATCTCTGCAAACGAGGCGAGGACAAGGCAGAAAGCAAGACAGAGCAAGAAGGCCTAGGGTGGGAAACTGCTTCAACACGGTGTGGAGACTTTTGAGTTGCCAGGACCAGGAGCAGCCTAAACTCTGGGTGGGCTGTTTTACCTACCAGGAAGCAAATACAGCATCAGAGCACGTTACACTCCGTGCTGGCCGGGGAGGAGTTAAATCAAGCTCAGCAGTTCGGCTGGATTACCATCACGGTGCAGAGGAATGGCAGCGGAGATGGAGATATCACAACAAAGCTGAGAGCAGCTAGAGAGGAGCTGGAAGCAAGGTCAAGTGCTGATACCGACACGATGGAGCGCGCGGAGCCGGGGCACGCAGCACGTCGCTCTCGTCTTCCTAGAAGAGACGCCGCGGGCGAGCGCCGGAGGTGGGAGACGAGTGGCGTTTTGAAGCCCGATGTCAGGAAAGGCTGAGCTGCGCCAGAGCAGAGTCAGCCCGTCTGCAAGGGGAGCGCGGCCGTCAGCTCCTGAGCCAAGGCTGCAAGGTCTCGGGAAAGACGACGGCTACGTCTACGCCGGCGGCGGTGGCAGTCCCTTGGAGTCGAGGATGACGTCCGTCAGGGGATTGAATGGCCTGGGCATTGCCTTGTGTGCATCCAGGGGCCAGGTTCTTTGTGTAGATGTGATATCTTTCATTAGACCGACTAAAATAGTTGGGAAAACTGCTCTTTGCAATCTTTTGGGCACAGGCGTCCTTCTTCAGGCATAGGGAGAGGCTGGTCCAGGGGGGCCAGGCACCGTAGAGACAAAAAGGCAGGGAAGAAATCACGACTGATCCGGCGACCGGTCTTGTCAATGCAGGGACAGGCTCCATTAGTGTCAGGGAGGTTCATTCGGGGAGCTCAGAGTGGCCGGGAGCTTGTCTGGGGTGCACGGGTTCACAATAAGGAGAGGCAGCCTGAGCCCCAGCGTCCTGAGCGCCCCGCCATTGCTCCCCCCACTGCCCCACCGCGTGATGGGACCTCTGCCTTTTGCAGGAAGTCAGAGCATGCATTTTCATGGGGTTTAGGCTCTACCCCTTCACCCCCCGTGACCATGCACACTCAGCTCAAAAGCCCCCTTCCTCGCTGCAGCGTCTGAAGAAACGACCTGGTAAAGAAACCCTCATTCGGGACCTGGAATTAGGGGGACAAAGGCACTCCCTCTCCCCCTCGCTCATCGGCTTTGTCTGGTTGGACAGGGCAGCGGCTGCGTCGCCTGCCGCGTCCGCGCGCGGCCCAGCAGCCCCGGTGCCCGATCTCACGTCTCGCATCTCCGCGCCGCTGCAAGGCGCGTGATCAATATTGCAAACGCCAGCCTTGAGTGCAGCTTTGATCTCGGAAACAGGCCGGGGAGGGAGGAAGCGTCAGCGCGTCAGCGAGGCATCGCTTGTCTGACCTCCCCGGCTTGCGAAGGCCACGGAGAACTTACCCCGGATCCGCCGCGGCAGCTGCACCTTGTTAAAAATGGATGTGTATTAAAATGACAAGGATGCAGGTAAGAGTGACTGAGTTATTGTCTACCCAGTACAACCCAGCCCACTCCCCTGCTACGCCTGTCATCATGAATCATGGCAGCAGTAATCTTTCATTAGAACATTCAGCACTAATTGCTGGCAAAATTCCACTTGCCTTTTTTCTCATTTTAACAAAACATTTATGCATGAAAGATTTAATGCCAGGTATCAAGCATATCATTGTAAATTTACCACTAATTAAGCCTAATTAAAATAATTAAATGGCTGTGGAGTCACAATGAGAATTAAAATCACATTTCCTCTTGTGTGCGCGCCTCTTCTCGCTGCCCTCACTCCGGATTTCAGGGGCAAATATTTTCCTATTCGCATTCAGGGGAGGTACCGGCGTGGCAAGGGGAATTTAATAATTAAGATAATGCTGTGATTTGATGGTAAGTTTTTCAATTTCGGGACCTCTTGAGGTTTTTCTTTATCTGGATGAAGTATGGACAATTTGACAAATCTGTTCCTCCAAGCAGTCGCTCGCTTTTGCATATTCATTACTCATTGGATTTTTAATCAAAGTCGCTGATGGACCCTTTGCACCACAAATAACTCAGTCATGAATAATTTATCCTGTTTAGCTCAGAGTTGTTTAGAGGCTTTGGATGCAAGGGGCCCCGTGATTGGTTAAGCGGGCTGGCCTACTGTATGCACACATGGTGGCTCCAGATGTTAGGGTTTCACATGTGCATACCTCATCAAAAACAAAAACGACCTGTACCCATGGGCACGAGCCATCCCTAGACAGGCCATCTGGCTTACCGCGGAGTTCGAGGTGAAAACAAACCTCGGTGAATTGTGGGATATGTGTTTATTTTAGTTGCGCTCATAAAATATACACGGTGCCGGCACGCATTTCTTGGGTGCTTTCCAGGCAGATTTTGCCCCGCTTCAGTATAGCGGTGAGACCCAAGTGCAATGGGTTTTGGCAGGACCCCCGTCTCCGCCAGGCGAGCTGGCTTGAGGTTTCTCATGGAAGAGAGTCGGAGCGGCGCCGTTATCCGCTGGTTGTTGACCTGGTTATTTCACGTGATGATTCCTAGCATGAAGTTGGCCACGATTCTGCGGTTTACAACAGGCAGGTAAATCCCTCGGTTCGCACGGAGCCCTTTGATGCCAGCGGGGATGGAAACAGATGCGGAAATCCTCCCACTCGGCGGCAGGATTGGGGGTGTGGGTTTAGGGGCTTATGAAAACTGGGCACGTCTCCACGAGACCGCATTGAAATGCGCAGTAACGTCTACACGAGACGTTTACTGCACATTTAAGAAGGTGTTCACAGGCACTGCTGCACGGTCGTTCCAGTTACTGCGCATTTAATGAATACTGGGCACGTCTACACGAGACGTTACTGCACGTGTATTTAGTACTGCGCATTTATCAAGTACTAAATAAATGGCGCAGTAACCACCATGCAGCAGCGTCTCATGTAGTACTTGTATAAGTACTAAATAAATGCGCATTAACATCTTGTGTAGACACGCACAGTATTCATTAAATGCGCAGCAACCGGAGCGACTGTGCAGCAGTGCCTGCGAACACCTTTTTAGTGACGCTACTGTGCAGTAGCCTAATGATACTTCAGAGTAGTGTATTAGCCCTGTCCATGTTGTGACATATCATTATTCGGCTCCTGCACAGTCGGCACCAGGAAGGATGCTTGCTTCCGCTGCCAGTTTGGTACCCCGTCCAAGCTAGCTGACTTACATTACCGCAGCTGGCTGCCAAACCATCCCGTATACACGCCTCCCCTGAAACCCCCCCAAAACCAGCATTAAAACACGTCAGCTCTAATAGCTGTTTTTCTTTTACCCCGGCGTGTAGGCAGTCTCACCCCAGCCCTTGCAAGACAGGACGTGCAGGGAAGACAGTACAAATTAATGAACACGCTGGGGGAGGTATAGGAGCTGCCTTCTTTATCACTGAAACAATTAAATGGGAAACACTGGTGATTTTAGCGTAAAATGAGGCAAGGACATGGGGAGCGAAGCGGGGTGAGGAGAGGAACTCATAATTGAACAATCAAGGCGCAGCGTCGGCAGCCAGGAGAACTGGAGGCAGGTTGTGAATTGCTGCTTGTAGCCTGTCAAATATGGTAATGCTCTCTCCGTCTCCCTTCCCCGCGCCCACGGCGCTGCCTTCAAACTTGCTGCTGTCAGTGCACACCTGACTGGAGGCTGCTGATGGACAGAATAAGGTTTATTGAGCAGAATTCCCACAGAAGCGATCTCTTTCTCTGTGTCATTAAATGGAGCTGAAGCTGCAAAGGCTGCCAGTGTTTCCCTGCAAACGCACTGAAGCATCAGGAAAGGGATTGATAAAGCAGACAGCGGCTGTAGGTAGGCACTTCTCTTTCCCGGGGAAATTATTTCTCGCTCGGTGACCCTGTGGCCTCTGCAAGGACTCCTACGCAATGCAAGGCTTGATTAAACTCTGTACACTCGAGGTCTATTAATCCTCTCAGCTCCACCGGGAAAATTAGAAACTGTTCAGTAGATAGAGCGAATCTCGACTTCAAAGGGGTTTGATTTCTCCTAGAATCATTATAAATTTTGGAAGGCTGATAAAAGCTTATAATGCTGGGCTCTGTAATGAATAAAATTACGGCGAGGCGGGGAGGGACTGAGGAAAACTTTGGCCTGCTAGAGGAGTTCTTTATTAGCGTGTCGCGTGCGGATGAGCGTGTGCGCGCTCGTTGAGGCTGCACATTTATTCACATGCTTGTGTCACGTTGGGGTGGCTTTTGGTGGTCACCAATCATCAAACCCCAGACAAGGAAGGGATCTCAGAAGGTCACATCTAGTCCACCCCCCTGCTCCAAGCCGGACCAGCCCCAACTCCATCATCCCAACCAAGGCTTGGTCTACCCGGGTCTTCAACACCTCCAAGCATGGCTACTCCACCACCTCTCTGGGTAACCTGCTCCAGTGCTTCACCGCCCTCCTCGTGAGAGTTTTTCCTAATATCCAGCCTCAACTTGCCTTGCTGCAGCTTGAGCCCATTGCTCCTTGTCCTGCCATCTGCCCCCACGGAGACCAGCCCAGCTCCATCCTCTTTGCAGCCCCCCTGCAGGGAGTTGCAACCCGAAGTGAACTTTGTTAAAAAAAAGAAATAGCCCAGCTTTATCTCTTTCTCATTTTTCTTCCTACTTCTTTTTATTTTTGACCGGCCCAGTAAGGGAAGGCCAAGCCAGTGGAGAGATCTCCTCTAAAATGCGAGTTTCCCGTGCGAAATGAACTGCTTTCCCCGCCGTCTCGCCCTCCCTGCCTGCTGCTCTGCTTCACCGGTTGTGTCGCCTCCCAAAGCCCTTTCCCAGGCCGGGCAGCGGTTTGCGGACGGCGTCGTTGTGTAGCTGACGGCGTCGTTGTGTAGCTGACGGCGTCGTTGTGTAGCGCCCGGCACAGCCGAGCTGTGATCCCTGACCGAGCCCCCGCGCTGCGCCTGTACCACAAATAACGAACTGCCAGCCTCCGCTTCGGGTTTCGGTGAGCCTTTCCCTCCTCATCTCCCTGCTGGCATGTCAGGGAAAGCCAAACAGATTTTTACGGAGGAAAAAAGCACCTTTGAAGTGTTGTATCACCGCTGCTGCTAATTGCTGTTGTGATTGCTCGAACCATTTCAGATGAAAACGTTGCCCTTTAGGAGCTCGGTGCTTCCTCGCTTCTCGCTGGCAATTGCTGATGTGTAACACAAGCCAGGAGATGCGCCGGGTACAGGCCGGGTGCTCTCCGTACCCGATGCCCAGCGGTTGCCAGCCTGCATGTTAACACCTGTCTTTCCAGGTCACTGTTCGCACCCTGCCAGGGTGTGCCCGGACGTGACGGGTGGCCCCTCTGCCTCTCGAGACTCCTGCTCCCGTTTCGGGTTCGTCGTTGGAGGTGTGAGACGGCGAAGCAGCCCTTGTGCACAGGGCTGGGACGGACCCCTGGCCCGCTGTCCAGAGGGAGCCGGGCTGGTTCAGGAAAGGACCTCTGAGAAATGGGGTCAGCCGTAGCCAGGGAGTGGGTGCAAAGAGCCCGCAGGTCCCTGCGGCCAGGTCTGCACTGGCTTCCACCTGACCCCGAGCCCAATCCCAAGGGTACAGGCTTCACTCACTCATGCTTAATATCACTGTTAGATTGATCATCAGGCAGCATTTGATAGCTTTGACATGCACCCCTTTGCTGCTCTTGGGGGGTGTCTACACCTGCATTTATACCGGCTTAAATTGACTGCGCAGTAAGTTACTGTGCAGTAAGCAGGAATAGGCTGGTGTCTACATGTGCAGACATCTGTACTTTAGTCCCAAATCAGTTCACACGCAGCGTTACTCCATCTTCATGCCTGTATGTATAGACACTGGCCTTACGATGGATTAATGCTGTGTGCGAACTGACTTGGGACTAAAGTTAGTCGCGAGTTAGTCCACACACACAGTGTTACCGCACAGTAAGGCATCTACATGTGTGTTACTGCGCAGTAACTAATCCAGCATAAATGCGATACCCCCATGATGCAGGTATCACATTTACACTCAAGTCGGCGTAAGTCATCAGCTTTACTGCCCGGCAAATGCGCGCGTGTAGACGTGCCCGCCCTCTCTCACCGGAGACGGAGCAGTCTCCGAGGCATGGGCGTTTTCCAGGCTTGGGTGCGTGTCGAGAGTGAGCAATGATTTCCTTAGTGGCAGGCCCGGGCTTGGAAAGAGAGCTGTGGTCTTCCAGGCCTGCGTCCCTGCGTGCAGGAGTTTCTGGGGCGGTCTGGCTTGTGCCTGCAGGTCTGGCTTGTGCCGGCTTTCCTAGGCTGCGTTCTTCGACGTGCCTTTTACCGTCTCTTCTGTCCGAGCCCCTTCCTGGCAGCACCTGGTCCCAGCACGGAGAAATAGTAACGAGGCGGACGATGGACCGGTCGTCAAAACTACACCTCTGGGAGCAACGGAGCTTTTGGGTTTTCAGGGAGCGCTTGTGGGGAGGAGGGAGACGTAAGGTCGAATCTCACTTGAATTCTTCCCTCTGAGTCAACCAGTAAAAGAAACAAAATGTACCAAACAAAAAAAAAACCAGTTACGTTCAACCCAAAACAAAACCTTTTTTGTGTAATTTGAATCCCTTGTACATTTTAAAAAATCTCTTTAACTAAATGTTACGAGAATTTTGGAATTCCTTTCTCTAAAGAATTCTCTTTTCTAAAGAAGACAGAATTCCCGTTTTGTAAAGGAAAATGATTTTTTACTAGATAACTTAAGAAAAAGCTTTATTTCCCATGTTGTGAAATGTTCTTTGCATTTTTTTTTTCTTATTTGGCCTCTTTGGCACCGAGTTGCGAAGCATCTGAGTGTTGCAGCAGTTCCGTTTTTCACCCAAAAAATGCTTTAGGTGAAAAAAATCTCACCCATTTCTAATTAAATTCTTGTTATACATCCTTTTTTAAAAAAACAGGTGAAATCAATGCCCATCCCATGAAATGGATTAAGAACTGATGGACTGATAGATCATGAAAGTAATTGTGAATGGACAAGAATCCTCCTGTGAGGGGCGGGAGGGACTGTGGTGTCTTTACATGAATGTTTTATGCTGGTCAATAGTTTTGTCATTGATTTGGAGGAAATTGTAAAATCATTGATGGTAAAAAACTGCAGACGACACACAAATTGGAAGAGCAGTAAATAACTCAGAGCGCAGGACAACTGCATGGGCCGAGCAACATCACTCGGCGCGGTGATCTCGCACGTGGTTTGCAGCAGCCAGATGTCAAGTCTTCGGAGCACAGCGAGGGGGTCCCACTTACAGGATGCAATGCAGAGACGTTGAACCTATGAGTTTCTGGCATTAGAAAGGGTGTAGGGCTCGTGGCAGCTGAATACGAGCTCACAGTGCGCTGCCCTTCGCAGGGGTATTTGTTGTAGCCGTGTTGGTTTCGAGGCATAGGCAGACAAACCTTTTGGGGGAGAGGCAATGTCTTTTAGTAGACCAACTAGATAGTGGCAGAAAAATTGTGGCGGTTCGTGACAGAGGATACCTGTAGGAGCAAAAAAAGGTAGGATTTACCTCGGTACGTGGCATCATTTGGCCCGTGGCTGGAATCCCGTGTCCGGTCCGGGGGCCGCATCTCAGCGTGAATGCCGAAACATGGAAAGAGTTCAAAAGGGAGCTCTGAGCATGATTTGATCGATCTGGTGCATCTGGGGGAAGTTTAAAAGGTGACTTCATCGCGCCCTCTCAGTTCGTGCCGGGGGAGTGCTCCCTCCCTGGCAGCGGGAGACTTCTTCGCGCTCGAAAAGCCGGGGTTTGTAATTCGGCAGGGCTCGGAAACAGAAGCGAGGCTCATTCAGCTGAGGACCGAAGTGCCGGCTGCTAAGGGGGAAGGTAATTGAGACTGGTTGTTGGAGCAGCTCACCGGAGGCGAGGGCGGACTCTCCGCCCTGTGATGTCTTTGAACCAAAATTGGATGTCTTCCCAAACTCTTAGCACGGGCTCAACCCGCAGTTAAAGGCTCGCTAGGTGAGGTTTTCTGGCCTCCGTTACACAGGGAATCAAGTTAGGAGATTATAACTAGCCTTAAGATCTATGAAGCTATGCTCAAGAGAGACTTGAGTAACACTAGGATTCGCATTGGCCGTGCGCCCGTTGGAGAAGATGGTCACAGAATCACAGAAAAGGAGGGTTGGAGGGACCTCAGGAGGTCACATCCAGTCCAGCCCCTGCTCCAGGCAGGACCAGCCCCAACCACATCATCCCAGTCTACCCAGGTCTTCAACACCTCCAAGGATGGAGACTTCACCGCCTTTCTAGGTAACCTGCTCCAGTGCTTCACCACCCTCCTAATAAGCAAGTTCTTCCTAATATCCAACCTCGACTTCCCCTGCTGCAACTTGCTTGGTCCTTAGCTATGACAGCATCGGTGACTTTGCTTTGCTTGGAAGTCTCCAAATTCTTTTTCTGGGGAATCTCATGCTTCCAAAACCTCATCCTAGTTTGCAGTCTAATTATAAGGCAACAGCAGCCTCCACCAGCTTTACCAGCGACGTGCCGCTTGCTGCTAGCAATCAGAGGATACAGGCACAGCTGCGATTCTTGTCAGTCTCCCAAAGGCATTTGTCAGTCAGTGTCAACATGACATCCTGTTGTACGATTCGTCATGGCTTGGGTCCGCGCGTCAAGTTATTACTCGCTCGGTCTAACCGCGCGGCGCATTTGGTGACCCCGCTCTTGGTTCCCCAGCCAGCCCCAGCCATGATCTGTAGGCCCACGCTATGACTGCCTGATTATTTATGCAAATGACTTGAATGCAAATCGGCTGCCATTAAGGCTTGGCTGCTATTTTAAGAAGCGTCACTCCAACCTGACATGGATGCGCGTCGGCGGAGAATGATCCAGGATCTGATCTGACAGGAGACGGCTCCGAGAATAGACGAGACGCCAGCGAGGAACAGCTGCTCGATCCGAATGCTCGATGAGGCGGCTTTTGTGTCGCTCGCCGTGTCGTGACCACCTCGCCGTCACTGTGCCCCACGTGACAAAGCCCTGTGGTGTGCAAGGTGGGTGCCCAGTGAGAAATAAATGGTCCAGCTCCAGTTTGGGGGGCGCAGGCCTGTAGCTCTGGTGACCAGGGCCCAAGTCACTGCTAATGCCGATCCTTATGCTGGAAAAGATTTGGGGTAGAAAATACCTGTTGCTTTGAGTTTACGCAGTGCCTGACCCTCGTCTCAGCTGATGACACAAGACACCGTTGAATGCGAGATAACGCAGGTAAGGACCACCTTGACCGGTCTAGGTCAGGAGGAGTCTCAAGCTCACTTGCCATCGCAGAAGTCCCCGCACAAAAATTTTTATTAGCTGCAATCATAAAATGGCCGGCTGTAATCAGGAGTCCCAGCAGATCCGTCGGAAACGAGCTGTGCACGCAAGCCCGTAGAGGTTCCTGGTCACAGATCCTGCAAAATAACCCAGGCAGACCAGCCCGGGCCCCATTCGCTTCAAGGTGGCTCGGCACGGACTTGGGGACAGAACTGGTCATATTGTACATCGGGTGACGATGCTGGACTATGACTTGGATCAAGAGATATCAACCCAACAGACTGCCTGGCCAAGCATGACAGTGTCCTCATCCCCCAGCTTGACCTGGGCCAGGTGATGGTGCTCGTGGCACTTTGGGGCACCGTGGTTGAGTTGCGTGGTCTGAGCCACACTTGCCCAGGGTGGCTCAGATAGGGCTGATGTGGCTTGAAGCAGGATGGTTGGATGCCACGTGGCCTCCTGAGGTCCCTTCCAGCCCTCTTTTTCTATGACCCTATAAATCTCATGATTTTATCCTCAGCTTTATTCCACCCTCCAAAAAAAAAAACAATTTCCGGCTCCTGGAGTCACGTGCAAGTGTGAGAATCCCAGCTTTCCTTTAAAAGAAAAGTCAATCCGGTCCCCATGAATGAAGAGAAGAGATTGAAAATGAGCCCGAAGTGGCCATTGAGGGCTCAAAAACCAAGAGGGAAATAAAAAGACCCCGGTGTATTTCATTTTTAAAATCCGATGGGTTTTATCGTTCCAGGGGCCCAGCTTGTACGTTTGACTGCTCGGGGCTAGTAACCCTGGTGTCTTCTCTCTGTGTATTAATCCTTCGGCCGTGCTTATTCAAAGGGCAGCCTGGCACCAGCATTTGAAAAGCGAGTTGACAAAGTAAAGTGGGGAAAAAAGAGAGAAAGACGGGCGGAGAGGGGGTAGAAACGCATCGTCTGCTGCCGCTCTCGCGTGTGTGCTCTGATCCAGGCTTCAGCTCTGGCGTAATGAACCAGGAGGTTTTGCTCGTAGGCCTGTTGTGGCTGAAGGGCGAGTTTTGGGCCGAAGTCATTCAGGTGAGCCCCAGGTAGCGCTGCGTGAACACCTGAGTACCCCCCTTCCCATGCAGGGTCTCACCGGCTCCACAGGACCGACTCCTGGAGCAGCGCGGGTTTACACCAGGGAGACGGTTACCACGCCCGGCGCGGGACGCGATCCGGTGAGCGGTGCTGACGGGGAAGGGGCCGCGTCTTTCAAGGCGCGCAAGGTGACCCTCCGCACCTGTGACAGCTGGCGCGCGTCTCCACATCGCTTGCCTTTCCCCCACCGAGCGCGTGGTATCACGCAGCTGCAAAATGCTGCCCATTTATCTCTTTCATCTCAGAGGTTTGGGAGATGAGGCTGTATTTCTCCTCTTACAACCGAGGGTCGAACTCGTTCATTAAAACAACACCAGCGAGCGAGAGAGAGGAAGAGCAGGCCCGCTGGTTTCCAGGAGCACGGTTTCCGTCATTGTATCCGTAAAGGTAGATACGGCTGAGGCCTGGCGGGGAGGAAACCCTCTCCAGGTCCATGCATAATTTAAAGCTTCTAAAATAGGCTGTAGACCTGCAGAGAAACCTATTGACCCGAGTTGATTTTGAATCCCCGTCTCACATGATGCTTCCTGCGGTGGGGCGTAGATGAGGAGCACCTGGGTGGCAATCGAGCCTCCCTGCAAGGGACCTGGCGCGTTTCAGTCCCCGAAATGTGTTCCCTTGATCAATCTTTTACAGCAGTTTCCAGTTACCGCCCTTCTAGGACCCAACCGAAAAGTGACCTGTTATTCTAGACGGCATGTGCGGCTCCCGGGGACCGGTCCTTTGAGGTCAGGGTGGAACTGGAGACCGAGCCAGAAAAAGGCACGGGCCTCGTCAGAGACCTAGCGCCGACTTCTCGTGACGCCAGCCGCCGCGCCTCCACTTCCCATGTCAGTGCTGGAAATGGGAGATTTAAACGATCCCTTGATCTCAGGAGGCTTAGGAGAGGGGGCAGGGGCAAGCTGTCACACATTTTGGGCTGTCCTTTTGGCCACGGCTGAAATTCAGCCCAACGCTTGTATGGAAACCGTACGCGTTTCCATTCCATTGGCCCCGAAGACGAAAGAACTGGGCGATTAAACCTACCGTTTTGCTCCCAGGACGTACGTTCCTCCATTGACGCCTGCAGCTCATGCCTGCGGTTACATGCACTTGCAACACGTGGGGTTGGGTGTAGCGGGATCTCACCTTGCCTTATATAGGAAAAGCTTGGCAGCAGCGATGAGGTTTTCCATTTCCCCCCCCCGTAAAAGTCAATGATTAGCCAATCGGAAAAAAGCATCTGGGTTTCCACGGCCTGTGAGAATCGCCCCGCCGAACATTTGGGCCAGCGCCGCGTGAAGCTGCTGGTTCTGCAGATCTCGTCGCTGCGTCTCAGGTGAGAGGGCAGGCATCGGCGAGCCAATCTGTAGCCTCTTATTAGCATGAGCCTTGCACTAAAAGGCTTATAGTTTAAGTCATTTATCACCTTTCTTCTTAACAATATGATGAATAATTAACTTTTCTGACTAATCGCTCTCAAGTTTGGAACACCGCGTACCTTGTAATGGAGCACTTCTGCTTCCCAGTTTAAATATTAAAAACAAGGGCAATGCATTGTATCGTTGACCCTTGCAGTCTAGGGTGAGCGTTGCTGGAGTGGAATATCCCTCATTATCTTTCCCATCAAACGCAGCGTCCCGTTCAGCCGCGGACGGACCCTGATCCTGCAAGAAGAGGCGCCCTCGCCGTCTTGTTCTGCGGAACATTATTTTAGTGCTCAGAGAGGAGCGGCTGTTTTCTTGACAGAAGTGGAACAAACCCAACTAAATCATCTCTCGAGGGAGGCAGATGCAGCCGCCGAACAAACGGAGCGTGCCAAAGGGCAGGTCTCTGCTTCTTGCCTCCATGCTAAAAAAGCAGCTCCTATCAAAGCTCGTTTTCACACCGAAAGGTACAAAGAGAGAAGCATGTCATCAAGAAACAGTGCCAGGAGACAGGCCTGTAATTCTGAAGTCAGCGAGTCCTCCTAAATCCAAACGGGTGATAAACGTGAGCTTGCGGCAGGGTCGGCGAGACCTGTCTGGGCCGGGCGTCTAAACCATATCTCCGCTCGTGGCAAAGCTTCCTTGGAGGCCAGTTAGAAATCGGGTGTGCAGGGCAAAGCTCCTCCAGAACGAAACTGGAATTTCCAAGTTACTTTGGTCTCGACACGAAGCTATTTTATCGCCCTTTTAATGGGGTGGGGGGAACCCACCCCGGAAGCTGTCCTCCACGTTGCAGTTATCTGGATAAAAAAAAAATGGCAATTAATGATTCAACTTAAAAAAAAAAAAGGAAGAAGCTCTTGGAAAAGGTTTGCAAAAAGCAAACAAGCCTGCAGTTCTTCACAAAAATAATTGATGTACTAATTACGTGCTGTCGATGGAGTTCGACCACTCCTAAGAATGATGGGAAATTATAGGGAAAATCTTCCTAATGCACACGGTTTCTAGGAGTCCAACAACCCATCTCCGTATTGTTGGGAGCTTTCAGGCCTTCAGTGTTTAAAAGGATCATTTGCTGCCGGAGCGACAGTGCTAAGATATAACCTGAATGCTGAAACCTGGACAGGGTCGGTTATTGGGGCGTCCAGGGTTTCTTTTGCATTGGGAATTCAGTGACCGTGAGCAAATTGTAGTATTTGGAGCCAGACATGGACCCACGAAGTCCCCCCTCTGCCGATTGCAGTGGCTTTGGATCCAGCACAAAGCCACTGTGATTCAATCCTGCTCTCCTAGCCAGGCCTGGATTCCTCTTAGGGCATCTATACACATGCTCCGGGGCGGAGGGGGGTACTTTAATTAGAGCCGCTCTAATTAAAGCACCCTCATAGTCACATATATTCAGCGCTTGCAATTCAAAATGGTGGCAAGGGTGCTTCAACTGAAGTTTGTTCAATGAGCATTAGTTAAAACGCCCTTGCTGCCATTTTGAAACGCTGAATACATGTGATGTGAAGTCTGCTGCAGCGTGCTAATTAGCACGCTCCAGCCAACTTGCAGCAGACTCAGTTAACTGAGTCTGCTCTGATGCATGCTCCTAAGCACGTGTCAGAGCAGAGGTCCGTCACGTGTACAAGTGCCCTTAGGTAGCAACTAGCCTCTGTCCCAAATTGCATGAGAAAGTCTGGCTGGAGTCATCTAACGCAACTCAGTCGGGAGTTTGAACCCTGGTCTCTGGAGCAGCGTGCCCTGCTTGCCAAGAAGGCCGGTGGCATCCTGGGCTGCATCGCCAGGAGCGGTGCCAGCGGATGGAGGGCAGCGGTGCTTCCCCTCTATTCTGCACTGGGGAGGCCACATCTGGAGTCCCGTGTCCAGCTGTGGGCCCCACTGCAGAGAGGATGTGGACACACACGTCGGACTGGATGTGACCCCCTGAAGTCCCTTCCCACCCTCACCTTCTGTGATTCTGTGATAAGGTGAGCAGGCCATAGCGCCATGTGGGTAATTTTAAGGAGCCTGTATTAAGCTCATGCAGATACATGTGTAATGTGCTTTAATTCCACCCCAAGAAAGGCTTCTATCAGGAGATAAAAAGCCTCGCAGACGTGTTTCATGGCCGAGCTGTGGAAAAGCATCTCAGACAAAGGGGCTTCACTGCAGAAAGCAAATAAATTGCTAAACAAGTGACAAAAGAAGAAGAAAAATTTCTGCATGGAATTTCTTTACGAGCCCCCAAATCATTCTGCTGGCGATGCGCTGTGGGTGATCTGTGGAAGCAGCTTCGCAGTTTCGGCTTTAAATTCAAGCAGCCAGGGACAGACAGTTAAAAACCTTTCTTTTCATTACTTTCTGAAGGGAGATGGTTCTGAGGCTTATAATTTACTGTGCGCTTCCCTTTTTCTAGCTGTTCGCCATGCATCGCGTCTTTCCCCAAGTGATAAAACTAACACAGACCGCTGTACAGATGCAGGCTCGTCATTATAGAAGTATTTAAAGATACCTCTGCCGGCACAGTTATCCTTCCCCTTGTTGAAAGCACTGAAAAGATTCAGATGCTTCAGATGGATTAAGCATTTGGTTTTACTTGGATTATATTTTTTTGCTGTGAATATAAACCATTTTGCATTTCTGAATCCTTCAGCAAACAGAGCAGTTTGTCTTTGTGTTTGCTAATTTAAAAACAAATATTTGCCTGCCAAGCAAATATAGTCTCTTAGGATGTGCTATTAATAGGATAATTAGGCAGCCGGTAATGAAAAGGATTGCTGGTAATTATGGCAAGATTTGTTTTGGCATTTGAAGGCAGAAAGGGAAGCTGAAGTGCTAAAATCTACCTTAGAGTTAATTAGCACAATTAGAACACACCTGAAAAAATAGGCCAGCTAATGAACACTTTATTTTATTTTTAAAGGGACAGGCCGGGTATTGTCCTTGGGATGCGTGGAGAAAACAAGGTTCTTTTCCTCTAAGAGGGCGCACAATCTTCCAGAGCCTTGGGGACCGTGTCGATAAGTTCTTGCATTGGGGAGCAGGCCGATAAATGTTGGTTCATAGATGCGGAGGAGGTGTCTTGCTTCTCTTTCATGAGGAAGTTGCAAGAGGATCTTACCCCGCACTCCCTGAGCACAGAGTCAAGGATGCCTTCGAGGTACCACCCCATGGCGTCTCACACACCTCAAAAGAAGAAACATCCTGTAGACCCATGGCTTCGGATGCTACGTGAAATCCCGTGATGGTAGCTGGCCAGGTAGGGAGGATTGCACCTTGCAAAGGGAAAGGCAGGGAGGGGAGTTTGGAGCAAGGAAGGGGTGTGAATGCAAGGTTGCCCAGTGCTTGCCGCAGGGTGTTTGACAAGCAGAGCGTGCGTCGTCCCGTGAGAGGAGAAGCAACAATTGTTGGAGGAAGAGAGGTTAGTTCGGTCAGCGGAGGAGGTGGGGGAGGGAGCCGCCGTACCTGGCTAAAGAGAAGAAATACGAGATCTAAGAAAGCCCAGGGCAAAGCAAAGTTTTCTTGTCCTCAGGAAAGGAGAGGGGACAGGAACGTACAGAGCATGGAGAAGAGGCAACAAGAGGAGCTCAGATAGGGTCCAGTTGCCCAAGAGCAAGTGCGTCTACATGTGCATTTACACCAGCTTAAATTTACTGCGCAGTAAGTTACTACACAGTAAGCGGGAATAGGCTGGTGTCTAGACGTGCAGGCAGTAAAGTACATTAATGCTATGTGTGGACTGATTTGACACTAAAGGTAGTCCCAAGTCAGTCCGCACACACAGTGTTACTAGGTAGTAAAGCGTCTACATGTGTGTTACTGCGCAGTAACTAATTGGGTGTAAATTTGATACCTGCATGCTACAAGTATCAAATTTATCCTCAGGTTGGGGTAAGTCACCATATCTGCTGTGCAGTACAGGCATGCACATGTAGACGTGCACCCGGACTGCACAGTAACTTCAGTTACTGCACAGGAAATGTGCACATGTAGACATGCTCCCTGACCCCAAATACAGCGTCCATCTGAGCCTGGACAGAGGGACAAGGCCCTCCAGCCAGGACCCTCTTGTTCTGAATCCCAGCAGAGGCGCTGGCACCGCTCAGCCCCCATGCACAGCCTTGCCTGCAGCCAGCACCCAGCGCCTTGGAGGAAGATAAGAAAAAGCCCCAGGCCCTCGCAGCAGCAAGAGGGGAAGAAATGCCTTCCCGGCCCCGCGTGCCCACCAGCAAAGCCCAGAAGCATTGAAAACCAAACCACCTCCATTCTGCTCTGCAGTCTGGAGATACCTGTTCGGTCCTCTCAGGCCTCCTAGTTTAGCGCACAGGAGAGCGACAGAGGATGCCGGCTGTGTTGGCAGTGAGCCCGTCCTAGTTTGGGATCTCAGGCATGCCAAGCGAGGCTCTGAGAGTGCTGGCCGAACCACGGGATTTCCCGCCTGTGGGAAACGTCAACACGCTGAAACCTGGCTTTGCTCCCATGCAGAATGACACCAGCCTCGGTGATTTACCAGCAAGCAGAAGTTCAGGAGAAAGCCTGATTTCAGGAACGGTGACCCGCTGTGTTTCCAACCGGCATCTCCCAGGACCCCGGCAGCTGCCGAGTGAATGTGGCGTGACTTTTGCTGCCCCTTTCTCCAGCCCCGGAGACGAGACTGACAAGAGTCATAACACGGCCGTGGGTCCAGGGCAGACATGGCAAGGCTCGGCTCCTCAGGTGTTGGGCTCCAGGAAGCCCCGGGATGTCCCTGACCCCAGAGAAGATCATACAGCAGAGCTGCTGCAAAGTCCTGGGCTCTAGGAGCCCACCACCTCCGTGGGTCAAATCCGAGTGGGTTTCCAGATTACTGAAAGTCCATCAGACCTGGCGCATTTCTGCAAGATGTTTTGGGTTGCATCAATGGCTTGAAGCTGCTGCAAAGCAGGTTTAGCCTGGGTATCAGGAAAAGCTTCTTCACTGTTAAAGGAGGGAGGCAGTGAGATACATGCCAGGAAAGGCAGGGACTTTCCATCACTGGAGGGGTTCAAGAAGTTGGACAGTCACTGCTCGGGGATGATCTAGACATAATAATGCCCGTGGTCTAGTATGGGGATCCCCCAAGTTTCAGTGTTTTTCTGACCGCCCCCTTCCCCCTTTCTGCTACATGTCAGAGTGGTTTTAAGCCTTGCTCAGAGGCATTGGGTGTTGGCTGCAGTCAAGGTTGGGAGAGAAAAGGACCTGGAGGTGACAGTGGGCAAGAAGCTGGGCGGGAGCCAGCCATGTGCCCTTGGTGCCAAGGAGGCGACCGGCATCCTGGGCTGCATCGGTAGGAGTGTTGCCAGCAGATGGAGGGCAGTGATTCTCCCCCTTTATTCGGCACGGGGGAGGCCACATCTGGAGTCCTGTGTCCAGCTGTGGGCCCCACTACAAAAAGGATGTGGACACATTGGAGAGAGTCCAGTGGAGGGCAATGGAAATGGTTGGGGGACTGGGGAAGATGACTGGTGAGGAGAGGCCGAGGGAACCGGGCTGATTTAGTCTGGAGAAGAGCAGACCGAGGGGGATTGAATAGCAGCCTTCACCTCCCTGCCGGGGGTTGCAAAGAGGATGGAGCTGGGCTGGTCTCAGTGGGGGCAGACGACAGAAGAAGCAATGGGCTCAAGCTGCAGCAAGGCAAGTTGAGGTTGGATATTAGGAAGAATTTTCTCCTGAGGAGGGTGGTGAAGCGCTGGGACAGATCACCCAGAGCGGTGGTGCAGTCTCCATCCTTGGAGGTGTCGAAGACCCAGGTAGACAAAGCCGTGGCTGGGACGATGGAGTTGGGGCTGGTCCTGCTTGGAGCAGTGGCTGGACTGGATGTGACCTCCTGAGCTCCCTGCCAGCCCTCGTTGCCTGTGATTCTGCTAGTCTAATTGTGCCCGGGCTGTGCCAGCGCTCCTGCTGGGGCTTAAAGCTGGAGGTTCCTGGCTAGACGGTCTTGCCCCTTCACTCAAGGGTTGGCTCGGTCCGGGGAGGTTTTGCCTTCCTCCGTAGAGGGGCACAGCCTCTGCCTGGGATCCCCCGAGCCTCTACTAACACCCTTTCACAGAAGCTGGACACTGGCTGCTGCGGTCCGCCTGTTTTCCCTGTGGCAGGCTTGGGAGTGATGTCTAGCGTCGTGTCAGGGTTGATGGTAGCTTTACAAAGAGTTTAGGTGGTGGGTTGTACAGGATGGTTTGCACACAGGGCTGATCCTGCCTCAGGCAGGGGTTGGACGAGATGTGACCTGTGCCAGCCCCACGGCTCGACGAGTCTGCGTTCTTGTCCATTTTCTGATTAAACTGGGTTTGGTCACAGCATTCCCCACCGGCTCCTAGTCCTAACTCTCACCGGACTCCCAAGCCGAACAAGTTCAAATCCGTGCAACTCCTTTGTTAACGCACAACATAGGATGGGCGAACCCCTTCCCCGCTGTCCGGACGCCCTGTGTGTCAGGCATTGCTGCAATGTGCAATGCAGCTCCCCGCCGAGAAAATACGGTGATTACAGGCCGGGCAGCGGGGCGGTCGTTACCGTTTGCCATTGCAGTTCTCGGTGTTTTTAGAGTGAGTTTATCTGAGGTCAGGCTGAAGGGATAGTTTGTGTTGGAGAAACAAGATTAAAAACCAACCCAGCCCAACCCCTTCCCATTACGTAAAGCTCCTCCCTCCCGCCGAGGTTCATCTTTACATGCGTTTGTTCCTATACCAAAGCCCGGTCTCTGGATCTAAAATGATTAATTAGAAAATTACATTTATATAACCCTCTAATCTGTATTTGTGCATTGCCAAGGGCAGAGGGAGAGGTAGGGGAATTACATCCAGATTAGCTCTGATCCAAAAGACGTCCAGATCGGAGATTACTTTGAAGGCAGAAATCATAAAAAATTGTCCAGATTCAGGGCAGAAAAAAAGCCAAAATTAGGATTCTCGCTGAAGTCTCCCTGCCCAGGATGAACAGGAAGCGACTGGGCTGGGGCGACACCTTGTTCTGCGCGGCAGCGTAGCCGCCATGCGGTCAGCGCTGCGATGCAAGAGGTGAGATTACAGAAACAGCTTATTTCCAGCTGAACGTGGCCTTCAGTTTCCTAAACAAAATTGCTTTTATTCTTCTCAACATGTGTTCAAAAAGATTAAAGAGCTGTAAGCTTGCACAGCTTAATAAGAGTATGCATTAGAAGACTGGCCTGGAACAGCAGAGCAGAACAAGTCCACTCTGGCCTGGGAAGGATTTGAAATCCTGTTTATTGAATTATAAAGAACCTTAAAGGATAAAGGATATTTGGGGGAGGAGGGGGAGTTTAATACTTGGTGGTATTTGGGGAAGTGATTTGATCACAACAAATCATTTTAGAAGTATTTGGCTTGAAAAAAAAAAAAGTTGGAGGGGGGGATGGTAAGCAGAGCTGCTTATTAAGAGTTAATTGAAGGCTGGGATGTGGACTGAGCCTTTGGTGTCTGATTGGACAAAAAAATATGTTTGCCCTATAATCACATGCCCAAATTAGCGAGGCCTGATGGCTCTGGTAACTGTCAACGTGAGGTCCTGACCATTCGGGCTGTAGGCTCGATTCACACCCACCTTTGGTGCCAACCATGTGCTCTGTAGGATTGATTCATACCTACCTTTGGTGCCAACCATTTGGGCTGTAGGATGGGTTTGCACCCACGTTTGCTGCACAGGGGTCATTTGGCGAGAGCGCACAGCGGGGTCACCAGGCGCGGGGAGTGTTTTGGTCACTTAGTCACAACACTTTGGAAGGCGTCTCTGAGCTCTCGGGCCGGGCAGAGAGAACTGACCCTGCTTCCAGACATCTGCGCAGATGGTTTCGAGGGCCGAGACGCTGACTGTGCCGGTCTCTTGCTCTTCCAGGCTCCCCTGGAGACAGCGCTTGGTGGGGGGGGGTGGCTGAAGTGTCATGGGAGAGCCTGTTCTCACGGTGTTTCCTGCCAGAGCAGAAAATCCTGGGAAAACTCAGTGAGAGATCCTCCTCGTGCGAGGTTCCCAGGGCCGTTCCAGTGGGTCCAGTCACATCCAACCTACTAAATGCTTATCTGGCTGGAGGCCCCGGCTCTTCCTCCTCATTTACCCCTCCCTAGTGAGAGCATCATTCGAAAGTACAAATCAGCTGCATCAGTCTGGGATTGCTGTTCAGCCCAGCTTGTGCAATGGGAGACAGCCTGAGGCAGCCGGGCAGCAAGGGACCCTTTTGGGGTGAAGCTCTTGACAGTACCGTTGCAGGGACCCGAGGCTCTTGGTTCCCCGCTTTGACACTCTGCATGGTGGAGTAGGGTTTGGAGGCCTGACAAGGCATTTGCAGCTGCCATTTGGGAGGTTTCCTATCTATTTGCAGTGGCACCTGTCCAGCCAGAGCCTGGGGTACAGGAGAGGGACAGAGTGACTTAGGGGCAGAAGGCGAGTGACAGCCACCCCCATGGCGAAGGGCCTTGTGCGCTTGGGAGAGTCAGGGGTGCAGAAGCCGCTCTTAGCAGCCGTAACGCTGCGGCCTCGTGTTTCTCGGCTCTCCCGATGAGCGCCCATCGACTGCCGGCGCAACCAGCTCAAGGGACGTTGCAAACCAGGGGAAGGCAGAGCGTCTCTCGTTGCTCTGCAAGTCTGGTCCCTTTGGGAGAGCTCTGGGCAGCCGCTCCTACAAGTCCATCAAGTTGTCGGCATCCCCATTTCCCCAGTACGTGTTTAGGGTCCTTCCTGCAAATACAAGGCATCAGCTAGCTCATCACAGCCCTGGGCCCCGCCAACTTTGGAGAAGCTCCTCGTTGAGAGCGAGAGGCAAAGCAGAGCTGGCCCAAAACGTCCACGGGGACAATAGGCCAGATCAGCAGGAGGAAGCAATCAGAGGTTTTGCCCCCAAATGTGCTGATTTGCAATCTATTACTGTCTTTGCCATCGTCTTTACTGTCTCTCCCCTCCTGACTCTGCCCCCAAGCTCATGCTGCTCTTCTGGACGGGATAGTGCAATCCCACCCCGGGCACTTCACCCTGGGTTCGGTGCGCCGTCTGACCAGGCAGCTCCTCCTTCGTCGTGTGACATAGAGATGCTCTGGTTAGACGAGGCGGGAGGGCAGAACGTGCAGACCTGCGTCGCGGCCTCCTTGCTTGCAGAAAGGAGATGCTTCTTGCACGGGAAGGCTGGATTTGTTGGCCACCACTTTGCACCGTATCCAGCAAGATTAAATAGAGCGACTGGTTTGTTGGGCTAGACGGACGGGTGGGTTCCCAGTCCCTAAGCAACCACGTTGCCTGTGATAACTTATGCTGTTCTGCTCTGTAAGAGGATTGGGCAGCTTAAATGAAATCATGAGACCTGCTATGCAAATTACATCCCAAATCAGATTTTCTGATTGAGAGAGTGTGTGCGTGTGCGTTGGGGGGGTGTTGGCTTTGCCTAGGGGGGTGTGCTTCCTAAAGCAGTCAGCCAAAGATCAGTCCTAGAGCTACACTGGGTGCTTCGATATTTTCAAGAATAGGTTTTAATAATAACGATAATTTTTAAAAAAAACCCGTTGCACCTCTGACGCCTGTAAAGCATCCCTGTTTTTGTGCATTCTGCAGTTTCCTGCTGGTGGGCTCCTATTCGTGATGTTTCCTGGTAGGAAACCTAGAAACTGCCTTTGCACGCTGACTTCTACCCAGTATTACGCATGCCGCAGCTCAGGGCTTTCATTATATCTGGCCTCTAGATCAATGGGGCATTTGTGCTTTTAGCAGATTAGTGCCTTTGACAACTGTCTCCTGACACGCACGCTGCTGTAGAGCATGGGCAGAGATGTAAATCTGCTCGGTGTCCAAGGATCTGTAGGAGTTTTGCATTCGGTTACTGTATGTCTTTTTAATCTCTTTTGTTCCATAGCTGGGCAACAACACGCCGAGTGATAGATCTGAGGACCGAAGGCATTAACAGTCCCAGCAGCTCCAAGGTTTGTAATCCACCAGAAACCGATCTCATGCTCAGGTGCCCCGTATTCTTCTGTGACAATTAACCAGGGATCAGACGTGGTGACATAATGTACTTGTTCCAGAGTTTGAATAACCTGGTGACTGTCCAAGAAGCAGTTATTCTTATTGTATTTGCTCATGTCTGAGAAATTTATTCTTGCCGTGCATCAAAAAAAAAAAGGCAGGTAACAAAGTAAATAAAAATGAAAATAGCTCTGTTATGAGCTGATGCTTTTCCAGACAGCCAATCAATTCTTCGAAGGTCGCTGTCAGGTCAAGATATTATGACGGTGGAGATGGTATAAGAATGTAGACAGAACTGAATAGACGTTTGGCGTCCAATTTCATTCTTCCTTAAACAAAAAAGAAAGAGACAATCAGTGGAAATGTTTCCAAAGTTCAAGAACAATGAGACTGGGAATTTGTTTCAAGGTATACACATCCTCCCGCACTCAAACAATTGTGCTAGCGTTGAGAGCCGGGCTGTGAAGCGAACCATTAACCAAGGTGAGACCGACTACCACGTCAGTCTACGAGGAACGCGATGCCCTAGGCTGGCTTGATTTCCGGTGCACTGAGTTAACCACCTCGCGGACTCAGTTTGTGAACCTAAAGATAGTGTCCCAGTCAGGCGGGGTCGAGTGGTAACAGTTTTGGGAGAAGGTAGCGTGAGTGTGATGTTGTAGCCGTAATAATGCAGAAGTGATGCAAGAGGCAAGGATTACTCACGGTGGTGTCTAGTATCATTTATCAAACCCACGGCATAGCTGAGATGGAGTCAAACAAGCTTTTGAAGGTAACACTGTTCACCGTGTCATCTAGATGGGTTTAAGCCAGACCCCAGTGACACTGTCTGCATCCCAAATAGTGAGGTACTGGGAGTACAAGGCCTGAACCTGGTGTGTTGCACCAAGGAGCTCTTACCACACTGCAGCCTCCCCTGGGGCCCCAAGACTGCAAATCCATCAGAGGCAGCTGGTTACCCCTAGGTACAGCTCTCCTGGGACAAGCGGTGCAGGTCTAGATGAGCTCAGGAGTTATTTGGATGAGTTACAAGTTTCCTGTGAGACGTGGAGCAAGTCACCGGGAGGGTAAAACCCATCACCAATGGTAAGGTGCTCGGACGCCACCGTGATGGTTGTCACTGTCCTGCACATCCCTGGCCTGTCCCTTCCCTGAGACCCGTGGGGGGTAGCACTTTCCTCAAATGCACTGTCTTTCACAGCAGCTTTTGCCCAAATGGCCAAAGGGGGTGGGTTTCCTGGAGCAAAATAATCTTCTTGGACAAGAGCGCTTGTGCACAGTATATGCACTTGGGATCTCTGGAGAGTATATTAACAACCTTTTACAGAAGCAGGATGCTGGCTGCCGTGGTCCCCCTGCTTTCCCCGTGACAGGTTTGGGTGTGATATTTTGTGTTGTGCTAGGGTGGATGGCAGTTTTATGCAGCATTTAGATGATGGATGAGTCTGGGAGGGTTTGGACAGGGCTGATCCTGCTTCAGGCAGGGGGTCATGCTAGATGTGACCTGGAGCCCCCTTCCATCCCTGCTTCTCTAGAATTTGTGTGACTGTGTGGACGTGGCTACGCTGCTTTTGATCCCTGACCCCTCTAAGCCCCTCCCTGCCCATAGACTTCCCTTCAGGGAGCTGCTCTCCACGCTGCCTGGCTGCATTTCATAGTTTCATAGTTTCATAGTACCTAGGGTCAGAAGGGGCCAAGAGCAGGCCATCTAGTCTGATCCCCCGCCAATGGCAGGAACGAGTGCCAGGGTCACAGGACCCCAGCCAAGTACCTATCCAATCTACTCTTGAAGATG
>JAGPOW010003364.1:2296579-2326180 GCA_030014935.1 Caiman crocodilus | reverse complement strand
GCCTGTAGTTCTCCGGGTCCTCTTTCCTCCCCTTCTTAAAGATGGGAATCACATTGGCCACCTTCCAGTCCTCCGGCACCTGTCCAGAGCTCCAAGAGACCTGGCCACGTGCATGTGCACGCATATACATGGCACCCCCTGCATCCCGCTCCCCCAGCCCCAAGCAGTCCCTTGCAGGTTGGAGCACTGTACATGTGCAAGGGAAACATGCTGTTTCCTGCATTTTTCTGTGGTAAACAGAAAACCGGGATCCCTGCAGGATACTGGGAAGCTGGGACAAATGCTGTCCCAGAGTCACGCAGCCCAGGACCGGGACTTGATGTTCCCATTTTGGGACTGTCCCACCCAATTCAGGACGGGTGGTCACCCTCGGGATGGGGAGCGGTGCAGAGACCCAAGCCAGTCCTGTCCCCCAACGCGTTCCCGCAGCTCTCAGCCATTGTGCGCTCCACGCTTCAGCTTGCGATTGAGCCTTTCCTTGCCGCAGTCTGGGAATAGCTCAAATCTCTAGGTGGTCACTAACCCCTTTAGGCATTCTTGTGTTCATTAGGCTTCATTATTTTTGGTTTTCTTTTTTAAAACCCATGCTTGTTGCTCATGAACTGCCTGTTCTGTTGGCTTCCTGCCACTTGGAAAACTAGTTCACTTTTTTGGAACGGCCTTTTCTGTTGTATGTCAGGGCCATTCCCATTAAAGCCTAAAACCACTCGGGGAAATTTACACTGGGCTCTTTTTTATTTTATTATTTTTTTTAAAGATATCATTAGCCTTGTGGAGATCCAAGTCCCTTCAGAACGACCCAGGCCAGCTCCTTTGCAAGCCAGCCAAACTTTTTATTGCATTTAATTTGAGGGACTTTGCTTTGCTCAAATTTGGCTTCTCATAAAGACATTAGAGAGGGGGTCTCTGTGTGAGAGAGAGGGGCCGTGTATGCGTCTTTGACTCTCAGCAAAGAACGTGTGTGTAAGCCTGCAGTCACAGGCAAATCCTCTAGCAGCAATTAATTGCAAAGTACATTAGACCAGGATCTTAGCACTAGCATACAGATCGGAGTCCCAGGTCATTTCCTGCTAGAGAAACTCCAGTGCTTAGTGCAAGGGTCTGAAGGAGACATGCCTAGGGGAGATGAAGGATATTTGTTATAGCCGTTGGTCTAATAAAAGATATCGCCTCTATCTTAAGAGTTTTGTCCGCCATGGGGAGACAAGGCATACGTCCCCTTGCCCCCATCAGGGCTCCCAGCTCTCTTTCTCCATGCCACAGATTTGGGGATCCACAGAAGTGCAGATCTTGGCTGCAGACTCCCCTCAGGACATCTCCTGGTGCCCCTGCATGCCTCGCACCCGTCCAGCCTCCGCGCCCCAGGACAGCTGCTGCATGCAGACAAGAGGAGGCAAAAGTTTGTCCCCTGGACTTTTTGGGGGTGGACCAGGTCTTGGGAGCACGTGTGGGCTGGCAGTGGAGCAGCTGCTGGTGGGAAAGTATGCGCTAGGGTGAGTCTCGAGCCAGCCCCATCCATCCAGCATCCACGCAAAGCAGAGGGAAGCAGCCAGAAGTCATCTCCAGAGAGGGAAATCCTGACTTTCCTCTGAATGACGGATCACCCCAGGGTTTATCAAAGAAATCATAGGAAATGAGGCCTGGCAGGGACATCAAGAGGTCACATCTAGTCCAACCCCTGCTCCAAGCAGGACCAGCCCCAACTCCACCTCTGAGTGCTGGGTCTGGCAAGCACAATATCCTCCCTGCCTCTCAGCCTGGTTTTCTTTCCCAAATCTCTTCCCCAGCCTGACAAAGTCCAGCCGGGGTTTCATACAGCATCTCCTTGCAGCACCACGCAGCATCCTGGCAAGCTCTCTCGGGACAGCCCCGGGGAGCACGGGGTGCTCTCCACTGAGGACCCCGGAGCAGTTCTTGTTCTTCAGGTTCAGGACACACCTGGTTTATTTTTAACGGGACGTGGCCAGGCGGCTACTGAATGCAGCCTTAGCCTGAGGCTGCCCAAGCTACCACCAAGGTCTGTAGGTGGAAGAACCAAAGCCTTTGCCTGGCCGCGGGCAGGAGCAGGGGGAGCAAGTGCAGACGGAGACGAGGACAGGGCTCCATGTGACATCCAGGCTCCTGCGTGCCGCACGCTGCTTTTGAAGCCTTTTGCAATCGGGTTTTCATTTGCTCTGTATTTACGTGGGCTGCACGCTTGTCAATCGAAGCTGTGCATGGACACTTCGGGTGACCCCCTCCAGGCGCTGTCAGGGAAGCACCGCAACTCGGGGTGACCGGCCAGTCTGTTTGCACGCAGATGGAGCCCTGCTTCCAAAATGCCAGCCTCGGTCATTAAAACCAGCCCCAGCACTGGGAGCTGCTCCTCAGACAGGTCTTGCAGATAAAAAGGGAGTTTGCTCTCACCTACAACGCGCCCCCTCCAAGGCTACAGAAGAGGCGTTTGGGGGACATCCCCTCCTGCAGGAGAGCAGGGCTTGGGGGTGACTTAGCACCATCCAGCCCCGCTGCTGCATCCCTGCCTGGTTTATCCGCCACGCTGTCTGGCCGGGATTAGTCGGTGCTCGTGGCCGTGGTGAAGGGCTTCTGAAGGCAGATGTAAGGGCTGATGTCATCTTCCTGTTTGATTTGGTTTCTGATCCATTCCCAGAATGCAACTGGAGAGAGAAAGGACACATATGGGGCCGAGTCCTGCTCTGGATGCACTGGCTCCAGCATCAATGGGCGCTGCACCCGCGGCCTGGCCTGGAGAGCCCATGCCTGCCCCTCCCCCTGCCACGGCCAGGCTCTCCTGCCCCTTGGTCAGCTACTAGGACCGGAGCGGGGTTGCGTCCAGATGCTCATGGGGCCGAGTTTGTACCTGGCTACGATTGCATGCTGCAGGCTGCCTCGGCCCACCCTGCTGCTAACAGGCCCCTGGTTGTTCAGGTGAGGACGTCACAGATATCAGGCAGGCCCTGGAAACCAGCATGTATTATGCATGCTAAGCGAGGGTTATGGCTTTGACACACCTCTGCTATGTGTCCTGACACTGCCTCCTTCTGAGGCCTCGGTCAAGTCACTTGCATGCCTCTAGAAGGAAGAAATGACTCCTGAAGGACCCCTGTTAGGACAGGGGTGCTTCAGTGCATGCCACTTGCCTACAGAGAGATTTGGCAGGGGGCAGCTTTTGTGCTGAAGACTCGGCACATCCTGGTGAAGCCTTTCCATCATGATCAGCCCTGGAAGCAGAAGGGGTGAAAAGAGAAGCAAGCAGCCCCTCGCTGAGCGAATGACGCCCTTCTTCCTCACCTGGCAGCTGCGGGGAGACAGCACTGGTGGTTTGCTCACTGGCCTCTGCTGATTCTTGGCTTTGGACATGGGGAAAATGGTCCCCCCTCCCTACAGCCCCTTGCTGGACAGGGCCCAGGTGGCCTCCAGTCATCAGGAAATTGTCCGAGGATGGTTTTCACTGCTGGTGGCTAGGTAGAGCCAAACGCAACCCCAGGGTCCAGCTCCTCTTGGGGACTTGTATGCACAAGTCATAGAAGCATAGAAATGAGGGTTGAAGGGAGCTCAGGAGGTCACATCTAGTGCAACCCCCTGATCCAAGCAGGACCAGCCCCAACTACACCATCACAGACACGGCTTTGTCTACCTGGGTCTTCAACACCTCCAAGGATGGAGAGTCCGCCACCTCTCTGGTGAGTCTTTTCCTGTGCTTTACTACCCTCCTCATCAGAAATTTTTTCCTAATATCCAACCTCAACTTGCCTTCCTGCAGCTGGAGCCCATTGCTCCTTCTGTCATCTGCCCCCACTGAGACCAGCCCAGCTCCATCCTCTTTGCAGCCCCCCGGCAGGGAGGTGAAGGCTGCTGTTCAACCCCCTCTAGTCCATTGAAACATGGGTAAGGGAGGTCAGAGAAGCCTTCAGTGACCCACCCCAAAACCCGTCCTCAGCCCTAAGCCAGGGGTGAGGTCTGAGCACGGGGATAGGGGTTGAGTCTGAAGGTGTTGAAGGCTGCCCCCAGCACCTGGCCTGGACCTTCCCTGTTGCAGGTGGGGAAGACAAATGCCACCTCCCGCGTGGCTCTCCGAGCCTTTTTCAGCTCCCATCCTGGCGGCGTCTCCCCAAGAAATATTTGCTGTCCCCCCACCAGAAGAAACAACGCTTTCCTAACGGACTGGCAGCATACCTCCCACAAACGCCTTGCCTCCCTGCGGTGACCTTAGCTGTACAAACCGGAGCTGAAGCATTGAGATGCATTTATTCAGAGCGTCTCTTCCACTTAGCGTGACTTCGGCGTGCCGAGCGCTTGATATCGTAGCAGCGAGTTGTCAGGCCCCGCAGGCTGCACACCTTCCCCGGCCCCCAGAGCATGTTTAAGGAGCTGAAACTAAATAAATAATACGGGGATTAAGGTGCCATGGAAGTACGGCATTCGGGTACAAGGCGCTGGCACATGCTGTTTGCATTGCATTTTGCCTGGCGTTCGCAAACTGCCGGTGACCTAACGTTGTGAGCTGTGCTGATAAACCACGGGGAATTCGTATGAAGGCGTCTCCCTGCAAAAGTGGTCCCACACGCGACTCTGGAGAAGGTTTCCCGTGGAGAAATCCACCTGGCTAGCAGATGAACGTATTGGGGTATTCCCGGCGTGTCCGGATGTTGATGTAGGATTCAAATGGCTGCATTACCGGCGCACGCATTACCGCGCATGTGGCCTCGCCACTTGTGGTGCCCAGTCCTCCAGAGTGAAGTGTTTTGTACGCTGTTGGATGCTGTCGTTAAAATACCAATAATAGGATTTACAGCGCCCGGAGCCAAGGTGTAGCTGCCGCGCTATGGGAAACGACGTTACTTGAGATCTTTGCAAGCAGCGGGACCGCGCTCCCAAGCTGACCCTTTCCAAATGCCCTACAATGCAGCGTACACAGCTCCGACCTAATCAGATTTGTTCCAGCAGCAGCTGCAAACACGAAGTGCTTTAGTGCCAGATAATGCACATGCAAACGACACCTCTGAACTGCGGCTGTCCCCAGGAGCAGGCCCAGGGAGCTCAGCCCCTTGGGACGGGCCTTCCCGGGATCCCCAAAACCTCGTTGTGGAGCCGGATCCACAGGCCACGTAGGCCGGGAGCGAAAGGACTGTGGATATTGCCGATTTGCAGAGCCCCCGACTGCTCTTACAATAGAGATTACGCCTTGTGCAACTCCACAGGCCTTTGAACTCCCCCTTTCCCAGCATCAAAAAAAAAAGGGGGGGGGGAAATGCTTAATCAGTCCTAAGAAGCCCCCACGGCTTGTAGACAGCTGTATGGTAAATAGTTTACAGTATATCCTACCTGGGGATTCAAAGTTAATTTGGAAAGAGCCAATCTGGTTATTCAGAGCTTGTCGAGTACAATGAAAACGTACAAACTTCAGAGAGCCGCGGCGATTGCAGCATTCACCTGGAGAAACGTTCTCCCGAAGACTAATTTGCTCTCCACCCTCTCCCCGTCCTCCCGAGAAAAGCCTCCCGGGCATCGTGCGAGCTACTTGTTTTGAAAATGTTTTCCAGTTGCTGACACGCTCTGAAATAAATCTCTCAGCCCGGAGACTTATTTTTCCCCCGGTCCCGCTCCACTTTGGATCGACCCCCCGTTGAAACGGATTGCGTTTGGAAGAGGCCGGTGGATGGCAGCGGCCGTAACTCTGCTGAAGTCGGTTATTGCGAAGGGGCTTGGCCGGCGCCCAGGTGGCCGTAGTTGGGGTAAAGTTTTCACCCCGGGAACTGTTGTGGGCCCTGTGGAAAAGTGGCTTGATTTTTCAGAAGGAATTAAAACCTGTGCTAGAACTGACATTTTTTTATTAGACCACCTCGATTTTTGCAAAAACTAGATTTTTTGCAGCCAAAAAAAAAGTCTTTAATTGCAAGCTTGAGGTTTTCGGAGGCACTCAGCTTTTGCAGTTGGCGGCTTGTGTCTGTGGTTCCAGCTGGTGGAGACCTCTGTTTTCCGGATGAATTGCAGCATCCAGAAAAAGCAATATTTGTGTGCCTTGATTAATTTGCGCTGGTCCCAGGTATATGAGTGAAAAAACCTCTGTATCTTTCCAGGCCTTTCTCCAGTCTATGTAGAAAAACCTGATGTTTCTAGCAGCTGGTATCAAAAAATCACCCCAGAGGCTTCTTGGTACCACTAGGGTTTTGGGTGTGATCCAAAACCACACGAGTCCATGGGGAGTCTTTCCACCGCCGTCAGGGGGTCAGGCCCTTAGCAAAGACGGACAGACGGACTTGATTTTGAGCACGGCGTCCCTACGGTGCTATGAACACCGCATGAAGCGCCTGCGCAAGTCTGTTCAGGATTGGGTCTGACACCGAAAAGCTGGCACTCGATGTCGTTCCCCTCTGCAAAACGCTCTCCATTAAACCCTGAGACATTCTTGGAGATCTGTCTAATTAACTTCAGATTTTTAAATTTTTTTTTTTTTTTTAGCAGACGAGACCTTACAGTCACATTATCCAGATATAGAATTAAAACCTAACTCCCCAAGTTCAGGGGTTAAAGTAGCACCGAATTCCTCCACACATTTTCTATTTGATCTAGCAATCAGGAGAGGCCTGGCCATCCGGGGTTTAAATGATTTCAGCGGGTGTGCTATTACCTCTTCCGTACGTTGCAAATGGGAGTTTCTTTTTCCCTTTATTTTGATGGATTAATCATAGTTCGTACAGGGAACACGAAGGGCAAGTCATAATAATGTGGGTTTGAATTAAACTTCTAAACTTCAAGCCCTTCAACCTAATAAGATTAGAGCGCGCATACCTCAATACCACATTAAAAGGTCACATTCTCTGCGTACAGTCTTTCAACCCCATGCACTGAAACACACTGCGGTGGCGTCACGTATGAACTTCCAATTGCACCATATTAAATTGGATATTAATGAAACCTTCCAAGGGCTGTTTATATTAATTCCAGAGGGCGCAATGCAAACCAGACCCTCCTTTCCTTTCCATCCCGCGGTCCCAGCTTGTTTTGCATCAGTTTGTTTTAACCGAAGCGAGCGCGATTCTCCTCTGAAGGCCACGGACCAGCCTTCAGACACACGCCTTACGGAGGAGCGCCGGGGGCCGATGACATCCCTGCCCTGCTTCAAGGGCTGCTTGAGGCTGAGTTGGTGCAGAGACCTCATAGGAGGAGTTTCCCTTAGACGCCGAGAAGCGACGGTAGCATTGCCCGTTGGCCTGCGACGCCAACCCGTGCAGAGCTGCCTGCCTTGCCGGCTCTGTCGGACCCTGAATTTGAGACGCTAAGCAAGCATTTGCTGTATCAAATCCCAAAGGGGTCCACGATCCTCGCGCGTGTACCTTTGACACCAAAAGGTGGGCGAGGAGAATAACCACCGTCCCCCGAGCAATGCTTTTCTCATTGTGGACAAGTAGAAGCCGGCGCGTTCATCCTACTTTTTGTCCTTGTTGCCCGTTTCAGGGCAGATCCCCGGCCTCTGAAGTGATCCTCAAAGTCCATTTGGAAATGCTTTCGCTCCGCGCTGTTTAATGACTTTTCTGGCCCTCGTACAAGGATGCCATGTTCCCGCACGCTTGACTTTCAGAGCTTTCTCAAGCCCGTCAGTAAGGATGCCAGCTAGTCCTTGTGCATCACAGCTGGCCGGATCCCGTCCAGGAGCGCGGCCAGACAGCGCAGAGCAGCCGCATCCTGGACGTCAGGCGCCTTTAACCTGCCTCGCATTCACAAATGGAGGTACAAGCTTCCGCGTTGTCTCCGTTTCCTCCTCCGCGTACCGGAGAGCAAAATCCCATTAATGTCGCCGGGAAGTGTGAGCGCCGTCAGCGCAAGGCTGATAGCCCTTCTTTTTTTGCTTTTTTTTTAATCTCTAGACAAAAAAATATACATATATTTCATTGAACCCACGTTCAAAAGCAGCGTAAGACTCCACGTGCTGTGGGCTTTCTTTCTGTCGAATAGGCTAAGTAGATTACCTAGCTGCAAATCTGATGTAAAAGATTTCTTTTGAAGTCACTGATAGATTTCAGTAAATGATGAGCTCAGTGTCTAGGGCTGCTTCATAGAGATATTAGGCGACGGAGCCATTTGAATGGCTGTTCCTCAAATTCAAAAAAACCACCCCGAATCGGGCGTGCGGCAAAGAAAAGCAATGCCGTGCCTGGAGAAGGGTCTTAAGCTTGCAAAGAACAATTTTTCCAACTCTTTAGTTGGTCTAATAGAAGACATCACCTTTTACCCAAAGAACCTCGTCATGCTAACGGGAGGAAAGCTGAGGACCTTCCTCCGGGAAGGAGCAGCAAATTTCCACTGCGCTCCGCTCCTCCCTGCGTGTGCACTGTGTCGCACGACGGCTGCGCTTGAACGAGCGAGCCGAGAATCTGTATCTTATTTCCACGAGACGAAAAGAATGTGATGGCGGCGTTTCCCTGCGCAGCCTGCGCCTTGCCAGCGGGTCCAGCCCGGAGAGACGAGGCTAAGCTCTTGTTACCGGCAAGCGTTCGAACCCAGCGGAGACGAGAGGAGAGGTTTGACCCGATACGTCGGGAGCTGACGTGCCCTCCTCGGGAAAATTACGACTGTCACTTGCAATCAGGATCAACACCCGGCATGAGCGAGGCGGGGAGGGCGCGAGTTTCTCTCGCTGGGGGAGGCCTGCTGGGGCGAGACGTGCGTGAAAAGCGGCGCTGGAAAGGCAGGAACTCGACCTGGAGGTTGCAAAAGTGGTTGTGCTGCTGGAGAATGGTTCCTGAATAAATACAACCTGATCCCGTTCTCCGGCTCAGCTGCCCCCTTGGAGGCCTTCCTCCCCGGGCTTTGCCGTGGCTTTGATGTCACCTAGTGTATTTGGAGCTGGCTCCACTCACTTGTGTGCAGAGAGTCCGTGTCTTTCCTTCAAGTGCCTCCCTGGGACCCGTTCCCCCACGCCGTCCCCACGCCTCGTCTTGACCGAACCCCCGTCCCGTGCATAAGCCATCACCTTCCTCTGAGCGACGTCAGAATTGCTCGCCTCTGTGCCATGGGTCCTATACTGCTTAGTATGAATGGAGACTCGCCTTAGCCCACGGGGTAGCAGCTTTTGGAGCGGGAGGGTCTGCGACCTGCTCCCACCTGGGCACTGTGAGGTTGCAAGTGGGCAACAGAGAGATGGCAATGGAGCTGAACAGATGAGTTGTGATACTCTCAGCACTTCCCTTACATCTCACACGGCTGAAAAAGAGGATGACCTCAGTCAAGGCGTGCACACATTGCACGCACAAACGCACACCCATATTCAGCTTCCGTGTGCTTCACCCCAGGCACATCCAGCAGATTCCTGCAGCCAGCGCAGTGACAATCCCACGCTCACCGTCTTCCTCTCAGCTATCTCCCCACGGCAAAGCCGCTGTCTGCTAGGGCAGCTCTTTCCTCCCATCCAGGGAGATGCACGCACACCCAACGAGGTCCTTAGAGCTTGCACGCCCGGCTTCAGTTGCCGGTGTTATGTTTGGCAGAGGGCTGCATGCCTTGCGGGGGCTGCTGGCTCTGGCGGCTCCCGGGCAAGGCTTCGCACACCAGCTGCTAGGAAATTCCTTTGCACGAAGAGATGGTTTTTTGTCTGTTTTGTTTTCGGATTGCGGCACGCGGAGAAACGGGGAAAGAACCTGTGTGTCAGCACGTTGGCTCCTCGTGGTGCAAGGCGGCTCAAAAGGCCCACAGTGTGCACTCACAAAGGCCCTTCACAAGACCTGCCCGCCTGGCAGATACCCCACGGAGGAGCGTGGAGGAGCTCTAGGCTCCGGGCTGCCGGTGGGCATCTGAAGCACAGACTTTTTGAACGAGGTGCCGAGTACGTACACAGGCGCTGCCACGTGCATGCGTACCTGGCCAGGTGTGCATGCTGTTATACAGCTTGCACACGTGCTTTGGAAAACCTCCCTTTTCCTGCCTGTCCCAAGGAAGCCCAAGTGCTAGTTTTGCACCACTGATGCAGAAAGAGTGATAGCACAGAGCTCCTTTCCATTTCATACGTCCTGTATTGGATGACTCTCCTTTGAAGCCTTTTTTTTGGGTGAGTCCGACACTTAAATAGCCATCTACACTGCAAGCTCTGGAAAGACAGGGGCACCCGTGTCCCAACCAAGAGTGCGCGTTGCACAGGTAGCTGTGTTTTGCTTTGCGTGGGAGACTACTTTGAAACCCTTTCTTTACACGGTCAGGGCGCTTGTACGCGACGTGATGTGTCGTTTAGATGCATGTCACAAACCAGCACCAAAAATCGCATTTTGCTAAGTTAGTTGTGTGTGAAAATATACCTTGATGTCTTCTTATCGCAGTAGGTTTTGATTTATCATAGTAAATTAGACCTCTTTCAACATGTTTTATTTTTAGCGTGGCCAGCTGTTCCACCAGGATTACTTTTATCATGAAAGTTTCGAGAGACCAGGGGTTTCAGTTCGAGGGTTTGGCACGTGAATGAGTAAGTGCAAGGGAAGGGAAGGTGTGACATTCAGGCTCTTATCCTGGAATAAAAACGACCCTTAAAGAAAGCTGGCTAAGTAAACTTGCATTTACCACGGGATAAGAGCACACACACAGGCAGTGACCACGGATTAGCCAGCACACTTTTACTTCATCCCCTATCTTATCCCACAGTCACTTATCTGCCCATACCTGGAGACTCGTGCCGCACTGAGGTTGCGTACAGACCCCAGGGACAAATGACCATCCTTACTTTATTTACAGAAGACAGCGGTTCCCAAAACAATTTTCTGCCTTAATATGGGCTCACGGGACGGCACCTACCACAGGGCAAACAGCAGCTAGCTGGATTTCACTCGCTGAGTGGGCTACAAGGTTTGGTGGGACTATGGGGCTGACTCAGAAATAAGGTCTGGATGCAGTCGGTGCCGTGTGTGCCGGGAGACTTTTGCACTACTTCAGTGTGTTTGGTTACACCTCTGGGCTCAGACTCATCATGTGTGGGACCGGGGGCCAAATGTGGCACAGCCCGCGACATGCTCCATGATGCCATGGATGGGTTTAAAGGTTGCCATGAAGTCAGACGGAGGTGAAGTCTGATGGCAGAGGAGCTGTTTGGCAGGAGGTTTCTTTGCAGGAGTGTCATTGGCACAGAATCAGAGAAAAGAGGGTAGGAAGGGACCTAGTCTAACCCCTGCTCCAAGCAGGACCAGCCCCAACTACAGCATCCCAGCCAAGGCTTTGTCTACCCAGATCTTCCTGCACGGATGTAGAGTCTGCAACCTCTCCTGTGCTTCACCACTTTCCTCATGAGACAGTTTTTCCTAATATCCAACCTCAGCTTCCCTTGCTGCAGCCTGACCCCATTGCTTCTTGTCTGTCATCTGCCCCCACTGAGATCAGTCCAGCTCCATCCTTTCTGCAACCACCTATGTGTCTCATCTTCCAGAAATGGACCATGGAAGACCCTGAGATGCAAGCTCCAGAGATGGGCTGGAGCCACACCACGGCTCTGTGCATTGCCAAATGCTGGGGTTGGGATCTGGGCTCTGCTGTCAACATTGCAGCCTCGGCCCCTCCTCTGCTGGGGAGGGTGGCGTTGCCATCAAGGCCTGTCTCTCCTGCTCTGGGACTGGCTGTGTCTTGTTAGGACACCGGCTGCCAAATGGCAGGGTGAAGGTTTGGAGGGGAAGGAGAACCGCCCTTCAGGCAAGTTCCCTTGGTGTGCAGATGTAGATGCAGCGGTGACAAACGCTTGTGAATGGTGTTACCCAGCAGCAACCCAAGCCCAGTCCTGAATTGTCATTTGGAGTTCCCATTGTGTCCAGGGTCTTTCGGTAGCCACAGGTCAGCTCTGCAGGGCATCAACTGTGCAAGTGAGCCGGGCTGGGTCCCCAGCCAGCTTGCATCCTCACGTGCAAACAGGACATCTGGGAGCACGCAGAGGGTGTGCACAGTTGTGAGCCGTGTCAGGCCTGCCGGATGCAGCCCAGGTGCATTGTGTAATGTGCGGGTCTTGCTTTGCACAGCATCCCGGCTATCCAAAGCTTCCACCCAGGCCCCGCAGTGCATGCAATGGTCAGACAAGAACGGCACTGCTTCGCAGGTCCGTGGCAGGGGCAGAAAAGATGTGGTCAAACCACAGGCCATGTGACAATGTCCTTGGTCACTACGTCTGGGAGCAATCGAGCTGTGTCCATTACAGGGTTATTATTAAGCCTGGAACCAGCGATATTTCCAGAAGCAAAGGGAAGTTGCCTTGATGGTTGAAGATGGCCTAGAAAGGGGAATACGATAAAGGGATAGTTTCTCACTATCAGCACAGGGCTGGTTTCCCGAGGCAGATGCTCTGGTGAGAGGAAATCTAGGAGGATGGAGACAGGCATACAAGATATTGCCTAGCCACGCATCCAGGTTTTGCTTCTGGGTCTCCCGAGACCTGCCACGTTGCATCGGAGTGGTTCATCCGTGCACTGCCGCGCATGTGCATCTCATCTTCCTGCCTCGGGTGTTTGGTGCATGGGTGGAGCTCCACCCGACCCCACCTTTGCTCTTTGATGCACCAAGACACAAAGCACGTCGGTCTTTGCTGCGCAAGGCTGTCGGAAGAGCCCTGAAGGAGCTGGGCCTTTCCAGGAGAGTGGACAGGCATGTCATTAATAATGAACCCAAAGTCCAGGAAGCCCAATCATCCCGATCTGAAGCCCTTCCTGTAACGTGCTCCTTTGCACGGACCAAAACTTTGAGAGCAGGGTGGGGGGACCATAGGAGGCCTGCAGAGGGATGGAGCACATTGCCTACAAAAGTATGTGCATTTCTGAATGAGCAGAACCATCTCCCTGCCTTCATACGGCCCTGACTAACTACCCAGACCTCTCCGTGCACCGATCCTGGCCAAGGCTTGCCTGTTTGTCCTATTCAATGCCCACCGGATAGGATTTGGTGAGCACAATAACAGCAATAGTAATAACGGTAATAACTGGTGGTAGTGATGATGATACTACTACCGGTGATAAGTATGAATGGCGAAATATGGTTAATCCTAATGAAGTGCAGTTGATCGATGAAGAAGAATAAGAAGAAAATGATCTAATGGGCAAGTGCCAGGAAGACGGTGACCTCCCTAATTGGGTCATAGCCTAATGGATGCTTATTCTCAGCTCACAACATGCCCATGCATAACAGTGGGAAAATGTGCTTTTTACTGCATAGCAGGACCGGGAAAGGAAGCAGTTGGTGTCAACAGCTGAAGTCCTATAACTTCCTTGCCTGTTATCTGGGAGCTCGTCCCTGTTGAACGTGTTGAAGCCGATGATGTGTTTCATCAAGCGCAGAAGGGATGTGGAAGGAGTGCGATGCGTTTCAGGCACCATCTGAGGGGGAACAAGCTTGATTGACAGGTGCCAGATGACGGTGAAGGATGTGCATAGATGTTGAGTAGATTTTTGCCAAGGCATTTGGGAGGGTGATGACCAGCATGATGGATCTGATGAAAGTACATTTATTGATGGTGAGATTTCCATGAAGGAGCACGGAAAATTATGCAGAGCCCCCAAAACAATAGGAAAATACTAGGCAGTAAGAACACAGCTCAGGGTTTGTCACCTTTTGCCCTTTTTTTTCTACTCATGTTTGCGTTATCCGCAGCTCTAAGATGTGCAAAGAAAGGCGTGATCCAATAGCTGTCCTAGCTGGATGAGGAGGTTGAGAGGCATTTGCTGCTGAAATGGTTGAAACGTTCTCAAAGGGTGTAGGGTTGGTGTTTGGGCTAAACAGATGGGTGCATCTTGGGGTACCAAAATGCATAAATATCAGAGCGGCTAGAAGGGGAGAATGGAAAATATGAGTAGTACTGGACTTCAGATCAATTTATGTTTTCAGAAGGAAAAGCTGTGTGATAAAGAAATGAAGGAAACATTGAAGAAAGAGTATTTCTTCCCAGGGTTTCCACCTCTCTGCGGAGCCTGTTCCAGCACTTCCAGGGAAGTGTTTCCTAATATCTAATGTCCTGCAGTGGTGCAAAGGGGCTGCTGGGCCTCACCTCTGCATGAATTCATGGCCACCCTCAGAGCTAGTCCTTGCTCAAATGAGAAGGAGTCTCACCAAGGGCAGCAGGACGGGGCCTTCCCTTACTGTGTGCGTCTGTGCCCGCGGCACCCCGGGCACGGGGGAATTCGTGGGGTGCTCAGCTCAGGGCCAGTCCTCAAAACAGCGAGACCTCGTTCTGTTGGCTCGCTGAGCACATGGAGGATGCACACTCTGCATGCTCCAAAACAGCCTGGGCGCGCGGTCTGCTCAAAATGATGCAAAATTACGCTCAAAATTCCTGCAAAGAGCGGCTGGGGAGAGTACAACCCATGTGCTTTCCTGCCCGGCAGCTGCCTTTGCTGGGGGAGCAGCGCGGGCTGGCAGGGGCGGCCTGAAACCGAGGGCAGCCACCCTGCGGTCCACGTGCTGCCAAGGTCCTGGGCAGCCTCTCTCCGTGCACGGCATGCAACGTGGGGGAAGGGACAAGCAGCCCGCCGGGGATAAGGGAGGAAGCAGCGATCAGAGCAGCCGCTTGGGGTGGGAGCAGAAAGCAGAGCAGACAGCCGGGCCGAGGAAGGGGATCCAAGCGGCACTCAGGGAGGGCGTGGGGCTCATTTGTGGCACGCCAAAGGTTGCCTCCCCACCCCGGATCTTACAACCCCCAAATGCAGCCAAGGGGCTGAGTGCGAGCTCTGGGCAGGCGGCGGACTCCGGCTCACCTCGAGGTTTTGCTGTAGGCAGACTTGGGCCCAGGAAAGAGGAGTGCCCAATGGGATGTACAGGTGACGCCAAGCAGGGAGGCATTGCCCATCCAGAGAGGGATCGGAATATCGTACAGGAGATTTCCTTTGGCACGAGCTGAAAAGAAGCCAGAGCCAGATCTTTTCTTCAATCAACTAGATATTTGCAGACAAATTATTTTGTTTAGGGACAGGGTTATGCGACGTGGCCTCGAGCCGATGACTTTGCAAGTCACGCTCGGCTTCCCGCGTCCTCTCTCCCTGATTACAGGAACACATGCCGCGGCGTCTCGTCTCATCTCATCCGGGCTGCTGCATGTGCGGGGATCTGCAACCCGGTGCTCGCCGGAGTTCACCGGGGTCTATTCTGCCGTGCATCGATGCTGCTGTTTGCTTTGCTGGGTCACATCTCCTGCCAACACGCCAGGGCAGCCTGCCACTTCCACCCCGGCGGCACGGCACGTGACAGTGGCTGTGCAGACACACCCAGAGTGGGGCCAGCCTGGTTTGGCATGCAAATTCAGACTGATTACCCAGATAATCAGCATCTCTCCCTCTCCCTGTCATGCCCAGGAAATGCTTTCTCCCTCTGTCTCTCTTTTTTTAAAGGACGCATACGTTGCATTTCCATTTTAACTTAGCTTTCCCCAGGGATTTATAGCCTCTATCCAGTTTTATTGTTGATACAGATCTTTATCTGCCCTGAGCTTATAACTGACATTTAAATTACACTGCAAACAACGAATCAATATTTATGGATTACTGGGCCAATACGTTTGCCAACCCAGTTGTTATGGGATTCTGTCTCCCGGCAAACAGGGCATTGAGGTCAAGGTCAAGGCTAATGAGAAATAGGGACAGACAGCAACTGCCAACCGAATATTGACCCATTAATAGGAATGCATTCATGTTAGTCATTTAGTTTAGCATATTGAGCCCTTTGTTAATCTTCCCGTTCTTATTATATTGTTGATAATTGTTCCTTATCCAAGACACAAAGCATTTGGGGGACACGGGGGGGTGCTCCCCTCTCCCCTCCATAGCCGGCCAGAAGCCAGGGATGTTGCTTTAGCTACAAGGAAAAGATAGATATACCCTCTGTTTGGGAGTAAAACCCCCTTTCTCCTTCTCACCCACTTTTAATATGCACCATCTCACGTCTGTCGTTTCAGGGCTGCTTCTCAGTCGAAGTAATGGGGAGAAGATCTAAGTACCTCTTCCGAAGTGGTGCACCCCTCCGAGGTGCAACAGCTGTCAGGAAATGCAACCTCTGCTTCAGAGAGCCAGACAAGCCCGTCTCCTGCCTCCGTGGGCATAGGCGTGTTCATCCGACGGAGAATTCAGGCTTCGATGCCCGTCTGCGCGGTCGCTCTCACCGGCTGAAATCAGAAGTCAGGTGTGCAAAAGAGCACTGCACGCTGTTTTCCGTGTCCCCGGCGTTGTGTAATCTCCCAGCGTGTTTGCTCCTAGGTATCGGCTCATCTCGTAACCGCAGTGCCGATCCCTCGATCGTTAGCCCTTTGCACTCTTACGGCACTTTCTACCTGAGGATCTCAGAGCATGTGAGACATCCGCCGTATTCATTCGGGAAACTCTGCACCGCCCCACGGCGAATAGGGAAGTGCTATTGTCAGTCCTCCAGTGAGGAGACGGAGGTCAAGGCTTTGATCATCGCAACTGGAACAGCCCAGTCCCTCTCCTGCGAAAGAGGCCGTGGGAGGATGGGCAGCCTTTTCCCACGCAAGCGCTGCAGTCATATATGCAAATCAGGTAACCGTGCATTTGCATATGCAATTATCTGACTTCCTTGTACGCTCATTGTGACTAAATTCATAACTCAGGCGTGTAATTGCAGGCGCATTTTTTTACCCTTAATTGGGTGCGTCCAATTTTGGGAATCAAGCAATAAGGGACTTCCCCCAGGGTGACTTGAGGAGCGTCGACCTCTCCCAGCCCCGGCTAGCCATGCCGGCCTTTCCCCCGCCGTGCGGGCCCAGCACCGAGCCACGCCGGTGACACCCGCGAAGCTGGGTGCTTTGCTAAATCACCCGGGGGTGAAAATCTCACGAGGACGGGCCTTCGGCTTCCCTTGTTTCTGGTCAGGCTGGAAAAAGCCTTGGGAGCTTGACGGGTGTACCTGGTAGCCGCGTTAGCCTGAGACAAGAAGACGTACAAAACGCTAGAAGTCTTGGTTCTGAGATAGAAATAAAAGGTATCGTTTTGGAGCCACGACTTCTAGGTTTTGGTATGGGAGCTTGACATATTTTAGTCTTATCAATATCCAGAAGTGCAGAAACAGCAAAAAAAATGGGGAAATACTCAGAAAACAGGGAAATACTCAAAGCTCAACTACTCCAAAAACGGGGAAATACTCAAAGGTCAAATACTCCAAAAATGGGGAAATACTCAAAGCTCACATACTCCAAAAATGGGGAAATACTCAAAGCTCACGTACTCCAAAAATGGGGAAATACTCAAAGCTCACATACTCCAAAAACCAAGGAAATACGCAAAGGTCACATACTCCAAAAATGGGGAAATACTCAAAGCTCAAATACTCCAAAAACAGGGAAATACTCAAAGCTCACATACTCCAAAAACCAGGGAAATACGCAAAGGTCACATACTCCAAAAATGGGGAAATACTCAAAGCTCAAATACTCCAAAAACAGGGAAATACTCAAAGCTCACATACTCCAAAACCGGGGAAATACTCAAAGCTCACATACTCCAAAAACCAGGGAAATACGCAAAGGTCACATACTCCAAAAACGGGGAAATACTCAAAGGTCAAATACTCCAAAAACGGGGAAATACTCAAAGCTCACATACTCCAAAAACGGGGAAATACTCAAAGCTCACATACTCCAAAAGTCAAATACTCCAAAAACGGGGAAATACTCAAAGGTCACATACTCCAAAACCGGGGAAATACTCAAAGCTGAAATCCTCAAGCTACTCGAACTCGGGTTTGCCATCGTCGCTAAGCCGGTCGCGGCCGTGCTGAAGGCGGCTGGAAGCGGGTGCCCCATCCCCTGGTCTCCCCCCGCCTTGCACAGACCCTTTTTTGGGCTTAAAAGCCCGTTTTACCGAATCCCCCAGCCCGGTTGCCAAGTGCCGGAGGCGGTGGGGCTTAGCCGAAAGAGGGCAACAAAGGTAATCGAAGTGAAAATCGGGGTTTGGGTTTCATGACATTGCTTTAAAAAGAGGTGTTTATCCCCCTTGTTAAACGTCGGATGAAAAGTTGAAGGCCTAAATTAGTTTTGCCCTCTTCCATGCCGGTATTTACATTATAATCATCCAGCGCCGGCGAATTGTGTCAATTATTCTTTCCTCTCGGCGAGCCCAGCGCGCTTTGTTCCTCCCTCGTTTACAAAAGTGAAATATAGGTGAGGTTTAGGACCTTTTAATCCTCCTATGTAATTACTGCTCCCTGCAGACACCGCAGCATTTTTACAATCGCTATGTGGAGCTGCTAGCCTCAGATTAGACACACAAAGTCCCTTCACTTCATCAAAGGTTTCCTTATCGAACCAAGACAGCGAACCAACAAACGACCCCCGCGTCTCCCCGGGCCCGTGTTTATTTGACCACCGCCGAAATAAATAAATTTGCTTTAGACAAACACGCCAAAGCCTGGAAAGTTCCCTGGGAAGCCTGCCTTTGGCAGGCGTGTGGGTGGGAATGGCGGAGGACGTTGAGGACCGGGGTCTGTCGTGGGGCTTTTGAAGTGCTTCCCCCCACCCTTGCATTTTAGGAGCCCAAATGAGGATGAAACTAAAATGACATGAAGAAATAATCCTCCATTCAGCCCTGAAAGGATTATTCTAATGACTTTGATTATTAAAGATCAGACAGATTTTTTTCAGCATATGAGCATAAGTAAACCAACCCAGAAATACAAATCCTCGCTGGGAATTGAAGAACGTCTTAAGTAAACAGAGAGAACAAATGAGCTCTGTGACAGATATACAAGGCTTCTGTCTACAGCCTTAATCAGACAGGCCTACCACTGCTTTACTGGAGGCTAGGCTTTTGTGCGAGCCTGAATAGAGGCTAAATATCCCTTGAAATCAGAACTCTTTGGCTTCACGAGTGTATAGGCCATAGTCTTGCTCTTTTCAGATGCAAATGCAAGTGGTTTTCTTCTTTATCTCCGTCGTAAGATGGTGGTGTCAAGCTGGGCCGGGATGAATAAAACGGAGAATTTATGCTTTATTGAGATCTATTTTTTCACTAAGCCTCATTCCTCGCTCCCTAAAAAAAATAAAATAAAATAAAATAAAACAAATTTAAAAAAAAAAAAAAAAAGCACAGATGGTCTCTTCTGACCTGCTATTTATCATTCCAGCAAAAGCTTCGTCAGTGTAATGCTCCACCGCAATTCATTTAAGGACTCTGTTTGTTTCTGCTGATGAGGACTGTTAATTTGCACAGCAGTCTCATTAGGCCTAAACCACCAATTAATTTCTTTTGTTCTCATTAAATGGCTGATTCCTAAACATTTCTGCGGCAACAATGGCCTGTTCAAAGCGGCGTTGCAGCCACCCTTCATCTCCGGGCCGAGCCGAGATTGCTGTACAGCAGGTAATGCTTCTGAAGAGCGCTCCAGAGGGCCGGCCGCCGCGAACAATGGTTCCGGTTCATTTTCTCAGGCCCGATCCAAGCATGCAAAACAGTTCGTTAAATACATACATCTTGCCAGCAAACAAATAGCTAAGCCGGGAAACAAGTGTTCTCCAAGCCTTTCGGCCGCAGTCGCCCCGGCTCGGGGTGAACCCGAGGAGCGCCGGGAAGCACTTTGCGGACAGCAAAGGAGACCAAGACAAAGCATTTCTTCCAATCATTTCAACAGGCCCCGAATGGGCTTTTGTGTCTCGGCTCCCTTATGGTTTTATCTGATTACGGGCCCCAGCTGGCCAAGGATGGCTGGTGGTTTGTATTTTCCAGCTCAGCCGCACAATCTCCAGGCGCGTTGAAGGGCCCTTGACCGTCTCGTCGCAATTTAGCGCGAGAAAGTGTCAGCTTTTGTCTGGCAGGGATGCTCGGGCGGCTGCTTAGCCTCGCTTGACATTCCTGCAGTTCGGGCTCTCTTCGGGGAGCGAAGCACCCCAGGTGAGGTGACCGCCCCGCTTGCCTTGTACCCGGCGGAAGAAAGCCTCCCGGGCGAGATCATCGCACGGTCAGGCTGCTCTGGGGAGGAACAGCCCCTCTCTCCCGCCCGGCATGGCCGAAACCCATCGTCCCAGGGGCTCGGGGTGTGCATTTGGTAGCAACTGCTCTTTTGAAGCTGCCAGAGAGCCTGGGAGGAAGGGGAAGGGGAGGACCCGGTTCTCGTCGGGAGAGCGTCTGCTGAGCCAGGGCTCAACGCGTGCCCTCCTTGAAGCCTCCTTGGCTGGAAACAGCAGCCGTGGGACGCTCTTCTCCTCTTCCACGGGAGCGTTTGTTCCTTCCCCGCGCTTCGGGGAGCTGGCAGACAGCGAGCGGAAACAAAAAGGGAGAGGGGAGGAAGTGCCACCCTGTTCGGTTGACTCATCTTAGGAGTGAGCGCCCGTGCTAGCACAGATACACCCACTGGTTTTCCATGCGTCGCAGATAGGCCCAGACCGGGGGGGTGTTTCTTTTTTACTGATTAATGCCCAAGCTTCATGAGGATGCTGCTGCCAGTGGCTCAAGGACTGTTAAAATGAATAGCAAATGAGGGTTGAAGGGACCTCCGGGGTCATGTCTAGTCCATCCCCTGCTCCAAGCAGGACCAGCCCCAACTGCATCAGCCCAGACAAGGCTTTGTCCACCCGGGTCTTAAACACCTCCAAGGATGGAGAGTCTGCCTGAGTCTTACCAGCTTCCAAAGATGGAGCATCCACCACCTCTCCGGGGAGCCTGTTCTGGTGCTCCACCGCCCTCCTCGTGAGAGTTTTTCCTAATATCCAACCTCAGCTTCCCTTGCTGCAGCCTGAGCCCATTGCTCCTTGTCCTGTATCTGCCCCCACGGAGACCAGCCCAGCTCAGTCCTCTTTGCAGCCCCCCCGGCAGGGAGGTGAAGGCTGCTGTTATCAAATCCCCCTCAGTCTTCTCTTCTGCAGACTCAATCAGCCCATTTCCCTCGGCCTCTCCTCACCAGTCCTCTCCCCCAGCCCCACAACCACTTTCATTGCCCTCCGCTGCACTCTCTGCAATGTGTCCACATCCTTTCTGTAGTGGGGGGGGGGCGCACAGCTGGACACAGCACTCCAGATGTGGCCTCCCCAGGGGAAGAATCACTGCCCGCAGGAACGTTGTCATCTGTTCAGCACCGGTGAGGCCACAGCTGGAGCACAGTGCTCATTGCAGGTTTGATCTCAGGTTGGACGAGCTGATCTCTCGGGGGCCTTTCCAGCCTTCCATCGGGATGTCTGACTTTTTGTGCAGGACACCAACACGGGGCAGAGGGTGCCACCTGCTCTGACAGGTGTTCGGAGAACGCATGGGCTTGGAGGAGCCGTCCTGACAGCTGGGACTAGCCCCGACCTCGGGTGCCTGTCAGAGCCAAGAGGCAGACTCCCGTGGGCCTTCGTGGTGCTCCTGTTTGCCCTTTGGGGGTCATACCCATCTGCTCAGGCAGACATCGCTCCTAGGGGCCAGCTCTCCAAGGGCCGCGTTCCCCAGCCAGCAACCAAGGCGCTCGACCCTGGACCAAAGCCATGGCCCCGTGCTCCAGTGATGCTGGAGCTGCCGACGTGGTGATCACCATCCCAACACTTTCCTTTCTGGACATGGAGGGCAAAAACTCTCGGTGCGTTCATATGCACTTAGAGGTCCGGTTTGAGGAAAATCAACGGCCCATCCCCGTCCAGCTGCATGGGACAGTGCAGCGCCTTCTGGACGTGCTCGCAGAACAAGAGATATTCCCTCCACCGTTGCCAAATCCCGATCGTGCAAACTGCCACGCACTTGAAACATAGGAAAGGGCAAAAAAACGTTGCCCCTATGACACGAGATGCAAACTGCCCAGGCATCGCTCTGGCCAGGTCAGCCGGTCCGGCCCTTACGATCCCAGGGGCAAGATCCGTGCAGGGGTGGGCATGCGCGACTCCTGCCGAAAGCAAGGGGAGTGATGTGCTCTTCATTTGGGACTGCCCTTGATTTGCTGATAGCCATAAATTCCTGCCTTTGATTTCTATCGTGAGCCAGGGTAACCTTTGCACACTCTCTGAGCACGCTCAGCACCGCTCTCGGCTGGGAAACCCATGCAGCATATCCGTCGGCCTTTGTCAAACAGGGATCTCCCTCAAGAAAAAGGGAGCTCCGTCACGTTGGGACACAGCAGTCTCCCCGGGGAGGTGGTGGCACCGCACGGTCCCCAGAGATCAGCCTTCGGGGAGTGCATCTCGTGGGGTTTCTCTGCTGAGCTGAGGACACCCGTGCGAAGCTCGCCGGTGCTCCCCCACCCCACGCGCCGGGGCAGCACGTGGGAATAGCAGATACAAAACATAGCGCGACGGACCCGGGGGCGGCCTCGCCGCACGCCGCTGCGAGGGCAGGAAAGTCCGTCTCTGCAGCGAGGCGACTCGCAAAAATATTTGGAAAGGAAACCGTTAGCTGGAGAGGCGAGAGCCCGGGGAAAGCCGCGGAGGCCAGGAGGCGCGTCTCATAACGCTCGCGACTGATGCTGCTGCTCGGGGCCTTTTGTGTCTTGAAAAACCGGAGCGTTTAACGCCGGTCTCTTGCCATTTGATTTCCAGAAAGAAAGGGGAAAATGAGCTGGCTCCTTTGACGCGGTATTATGGTACGAAAAATCACTTGATTGCCATTGTTTGCCGAGCTCCTGCTTCCGATGCTGTTCCTTGGTGGAGGTGGAGCCTTGATTGCAATGTTTTATTGTTCGCCGGGTCTCCGGCGCGGTGCTGGCTCTTCCCTTCGCCTCCTACCTGCAAGCCGGCCCTCCCCTCCGGAGAGCCTTGCTGAGGCTGGATCATCCCCCTCTGTTAAAGCCCCTGATCTGGAGGCTGAGCCCGAAGCTCCAGGGCGCACGCGGCGTGGGCACGTCTGGGTCAGCACGTTTCCGCCAGGCCTCGGCCGGCTCCAGCAGACGTGGGTTTTGCTAGCGTTCGTGTCACCGTGCACCGCCATGCCACGTGCAGGCGGGACACGGAGGTGGGAGTGATGAGAGCACGTCCACGGACGGGCATGGGAAGGGTGGTGCCCGTGTATCACCGCACCGGTCGTCTGTTGGAGCGCGTCCCGGTCCCCAGGCACACGCGGGGCCCGATGCCAGCCGCCCGCCGGCCCTGCTGCCCCATTGCAACGTGGGCTGAGGGGTCCTGCCCTCTCCCGAGGTCCATCTGCAAGGCATCAAGCCTGGGCTCCAAGGTGCCGGCTGTGTGGGACTGTCCCCTTTATCGGTCAGGGATGCTGTGGGCTGTCTCTGTCGGGACAGCCGCGTGCCCCGGGAAGCTCGAGGTACCACGACGCGGCCCAGAAGTGGAAGGCGAGCGCGTCTCTCTGGAGCGGCTCCGCACGTCAAGTGCTGCCCGGTAATTACACCCCCCCGCCCGGCCCCCGTGCTGATGGGGAGTGATGATATATTCATGAGCTTCCCAGCCGGCCGGATGGGAGCGTATTTCATTAGGCTAATGAAAAGAGACAGATATTTATTTCGGCAATCATTTGAGGGAGGAGTGGGAGGAGAAGACTTATCGGTTGCCATGTAATTACAGCGAGGGGATAAATCCCCGCGAAGGCTGCTGTGGTCAGCTGCTGTCGTACGGCATCGATGCCACGCGTGTGCCTTGTAGTTAAACTCATCCCACGCCGGCGCCGCAGGGAGGCTGCGCATCCCGAGGGCACGACCGGGCTCAGGATCAGGGCCCTCGGTTACTGCGAGAGGGGTTGGCTCGGGCGCACACCGGCTGGCGGGGCGACGCACGCCAGGGACTGCGAACCCCCAGGTCCTGCATCTGCCTGGCAGCGGCTCTCGTTCTGTGACTGGTGTCGCTGGCCTCGGTGGTTGCTTCTGAAAAATGGGTGCAAACATTTGCAGACCTGGCACCTTCCAGGCTCATCCCTTTGATCCAGGGATGCCATTTCTGTAGCCATGCAAGCATATGAAGGCGGGGGGAGGCACAAAGCTGGGCACCCCTAAAGCTTAGGGCTGGGGTTGAGGCCCGTCTCCAAGCAGGCATCAAAGGCAAACCGACGGACCTTGCCAGCAGGCCGGCAGCCTCACGTGGAAACCTCCTGGCAGCCGATGAAAAGCAAGCTCTGGATGAATCTAATCACGGCCCAACCATACACGAAGCCTGGGGACACCACGGGCCGGACTCTCCCCCCGCGCCCGCGGGGCGCAGCCGCCGACTCCCAGCGCGTGTTTGGGATACAAACACGGGCTGCAGCTTAGCTCTCCAGCCCCCGCCTCGCCGGGGGGTTGGGGAGTTGCTAATGATTAAAAAGGAGCTGATGATGTTAAATAACAACTGCTTATTGTTTGTGCTGGATTTGTTAGGATTTATGGTGTCATAGTGGCCTGACAACACGAGCAAACAGCTGCTAACCAGCCTAGCAACAATGCGTACCCGGCAGCACAAGGAAGGACTTTCCGTCCGCTGGAAACGAAGCAACAAAAACAATGCAATCATAAACTCCAGCAGAGATAACCGTGCGAGGTTTGCAGGGTCTCCGGGGCCTGGCCGGCTCCGACCAGACAGCGCGGGAGCGGCGCGGCTCCCTGCGTCCAGCGGAAACCGGAGGGGGGGTCTGAGTCGTACGGTGAATTCGAACCAGGGGCAGGCGGCGCCGTCAGAGGCTTCCCTGGGAAAACCGGATTCGGGAAGTATTTCGGGGGCTGCTTTTAAATGCAGCCGAGCAGAGGGAAGAGGGCAGGGCGGGAGCCTCTCTGCAGAGCACGGCTTTCTGGACACCGGGAGACTTCGGCCCCTGGTCCCGCTGTCCAGGGGAAGTCCGTGCCAACGGGAGCAAAGGGGATCCACACCGGATCCGGTGCCCAGCTGCCCTCTCCAATGCCCTCGGGAACTCGGGGCGCTCCTTGCCTCCGAGCTCTGCCGATGGGGTCAGTACAGCCGTGCCGTGCGAGCGCTGCCAGATGCAGCGCCCGGCGGGCGTGAGGGCAGCGATGCCCGCGGCCTCCGGATGCCTCGCACAGCGGACGCGCCGTTTGCATTTGTCTCTATTAGGCAGCAGCAATGCACAATGATCCTTGAAAAGGGCCCCTTGCCGGGCCACCACGCCGGGCCTCCCCTGTATTCCCGGCGCCTAATGAAGACAAATGAGTAGGGCCTGGATGTGCTGAAGCAAATCCTACTGGAAGCTCCCGACCCGGGTGTGCATTAACCCTTCAGCAGGAGCGTGGCTATGGTGTGCGAAATAGACGTCTTTCCCCACCCGCCTAGAGCCCTTGGGTCCAACGTTCGTGCCGTTGCTGGGCCTGCCCCCCTGCAAGGAGGTGAACCACAGCAGAATAGGGGTTACGGGAGCTGGAGCGCTGCATTAGGTGTAAGGGCTGCCCCAGGAGCAGGCTTGCCTGCCGAGGAGCAGGGGCTGAATGCAGGAGGGCTGGGAGCCCTTCGGGCTGGTCTGTGCTGGGTGCTATGCCCCTGGGAGAGGAGCCCCGCCTGGGCCAGGTTCAGACAGTACACATAAACTGGTATAAAAGCGACCAAAAACTGGTTTACACCCATAACAGACCAGTTCAGGGCACTTAAATTGGTTTAAAAATAACAGATCCTGGACTGAGAGAGGCCTGGATGGATGAGGTGTCAGATTGAATTGGTTTAGGTTACACCAGGCTATTGAACTTCTGTACCCAAGTCTGTGCTGCTCTGCCTGGGGGGGACGGAGCGTCTCCAAGGGCCGGCTGCTCCCCTCAGGGACCCGGGCAGGGGGGGACCCACCCCTGCCTCTTGCTTTTGCCCCGTGCTGGGAGTTGTAACCTTGCCGCCCTCATCCCAACAAGGGAAACATCCCAGGGTCCCTTGAGCCCCGCAGAGCACCCAAAAAGGCACCGCCCGGCCCTTAGGGAGGCTGCAGGAAAGCATCCCCGAACAGCCGTAGGGTTCATAGGGGATGGGACGGGAGAGAGGCAGAAAGGGGACGTTGCTCGTCCTGAATATAAACCAGAAGTGGAGATTGCAATCAGGGTTAAGGGAAACCAAATGGCGGCGAGTGAAGCACCCCGAAGAGTTTTCGTTTTTCCAGGCGTGTTGGGAACAAGAGACCTCTCAGCCGTGGCATCGGTGCAATGCTCCAGAGGAAGATGGGGGGACCCCCCCCCCCTCATAACTCAGCAAAGGCCAAAGGGCTTAATAAGCAAATATTTGTTTGGCTTTTAGGAGAAAGCCAGATGTGATCCTATCCTCCGATAAGGGAATACTTTCCATTCCAACGGGTCCACAAAACGGCTAGTCAAGTGAGACAGGGTTAAATCAGCAGGTCTGCATAAATTGCGTCCCAGGGCTGGGCTGGTCAAGGAGCACTCTGGACCATTAATGTTGATTTTCAATAAGTCTTTGAACCGCAAGGAAGTTCCAGAGGAAGGGAACTAATGTTGTGCCAATATTGGAAAAGGGCAAACAAGATGACCCAGGTAATTACAGGCCTGTCAGGCAGACATCGATCCCAGACAAAATAATGGAACCGCTGATACGGGACCCGATTAATAAAGAATTAAAGGAGGGTAATATCATTCATGCCAATCAAGCTGGCTTTATGGAAACATAGGTCTTGTCAAACTAACGTGATATTTTTTTTGATGAGATTGCCGGATTAGTAAAGGCAATCGCCTCCCCGAGGCTGTTTCGGGCGCCTTCTCCGGGAAACCCGGAGGACACAAAACCGACCGGCGCAGTAAGCAACGGATTGGCAACGCATGGGGCTTCGGTGCGCGGGGACCGGCTGGGGTGTCGCGAGCGGGGGCCCGCCCGGCCCCGCGCTCGGGAGCACTTTCATCGGTGACCTGGAAGAAGGCGGCAAATTCATTACAGAGAGTTTGCAAGTGACCCGGAGCGGAGGGAGCGGCAACCAACAAAGAGGAGAGGGCACGGAGACCGCGAAAACATAGCACGTGTGTTTTCAGAGGGGCCGGCCTGGGAGGAGGGGGTCCTGAGCAACGCACTTGCTCTCATTGCAGCCAGCAAGCCAGCTCTAACCACGAGGCATCGCTACCTCTGGCTGCTTTTTGGGAGGAATGTGTGAGCTGGATCCCACTGGGGTGTGCTCAGGGTGCTGGAGGTGGAGGAACCGGGACCTCCAGGCATCCTGGCACTGAGCTGGTAGGGGTGGGCACATGCAGGAGCCGAACCTGCAGCTTCCCGGTGCAAAGCGTCGGTGTTGGTGGAGCTCAGGCACATCCCCAGGATGCGGCAGGGTTTTCCAGGCTCCGTGCTGTGTCTTCAGCTAGGTCCCATCTCTGTCTTGTCTTGTCTTCACGCCTGCCATGACGGGGCAGGAGGAGAGGGGAGCGATTCTTCCTTCTGGGGGAACAAGTCCTTTGTGGGGGGGGGGGGTCACAGCAACGGCATCGCTGTGTTCCCCGGGGACGCGGGGTGGCGAACCCTGCAGCACGTCGTCTTCATGCCGCGGCTGTTTGGGATGCTGTCCTGTCTGCACAGCTCCCTGCGAGCCGGTCCCTGGAACCTGGTTATTTAACATGTTAGGCGGGTGATTAAAAAAAAAATGTCACGGAAGATTTGCTCATGTTTTCTGAACTGCCATGAAAAAAATGTACAGTCAGGACAAAAGGGGCAGGTGGGGCTCGCGATTTCAACCCAGGTGCTCCATAAACGAAAGGGTTGCTGTCGAGAGCGGGCTGCAGCGATGTTTGCCCGGCCTCCGCGGGCTCGAAGAGCAAGGATCTGGGGGGGAGTGTTAGGAAACGGGGAGGAAAAATAACTTGTGGAAGAAATGGGTGCGGGAAGCCGCAGCTTTTCTCTGCCGCAGCTTGCAAGACTTGTGCCCGGGGGCTGCTCTGGAGAGAGAGGGGGCTGGCCAGTCCCACCCACCCTCCCTGGGGGATACGGGGGGGGGGGAGTGTACATGCGTGTGCTATGTATCTGTGTACATGCACGAATGTGTGTATGCATGCATATACATGTGCCTGTATATGCATGTGAGTGTACTTGCATGAGTGTGTGTACATGCATATGTGCGTGCATGTGCCCATATGTACCTGTATATGCATGTGAGTGTACAAGCATGAGTGTGTGTACATATGTGTGTATGTGCAGGCATGTGTGTGTGTGTGTGTGTGTGCGTGTACACTCGATACCTCCTGTGGTCAGGGAACTAGGACCTTGTGCTCTCCGGGTAAATCAAATTGCCGTTGCACGCCTAGCTTCATCACCTCTTGGTCCGTCGAACCCCTCTCTGCCAGCACGTCCCAGGCCGCATGGACCCGTGGCCTGACCCAGTCGGGTGTGCTGCCACGGTGCGTTGGGTCGATGCCCACTGCTCCTATGCTGTTGTTTGTGCAGAAGCCCCAAAATCATATGAAAGGGACTGGGTTTTTTTAACTTCTAGCAATTCCCGAGCCATCGCAGAGAATCCAAGTGTTTCTCCAGGGCTGGGATGAGACGATTCGGAGGTCCCCTCTGCCACTGATCTCCCAGCATGTGTTAAGGGAGGCGGGGAGGGACAGGACGGACCGTGAACCAGGCGCCCACAACAATCACTAGCGCCCAGGTGACTTCAGCTGCTTAATGCAACCCAGCAGGGCACGGGGCTTGGCGCGGAGTACTTTAAGCAAGGTTATGGAAAAGGGTGGGGGGAAATAAATAAAGCTCTCTGCTGCTTGCAAACTGCCCTCGCCACCCTCTTCTGGTCTCGCTTTGCAGAGGACAAAGGGGTTTTTCCACCGGGCTGTGGAAACATTGCTGGGAGGGACAGAGCCGCCGTCTGCATTGCCTCTCTGGTGTCCTGCAACACCCAAGCATGAGAGACATCTGAATTGCGCTTTCTCCCGCGTCTAAGACACAAGCTATTTGTGCTCGTCGAGAGCTCGGTCTTTGCTGGCAATAACAGCAGCTCGAACCTCTCACTAGCTTCCACGTTGCTCCTCCAGTTGAGAGCCCACCACTTTCCCGCGAGGGAGCTCATCATTCACGCCCTCCAAAACACCTGGCGCAGCCCTTAGCACGGTGATTCTCAACCAGGGTGTCATGGCACCCCTGGGGTGCCTGGAGCGCCCGTCAAGGGTGCTACACAACAAGTGCACACATGGCTCACAAGGCAAACCCTGGGATTTCAAATAGGAGCCCAGAGCGTTGCAAACACCCTGCCCTGCCAGAGGCTTTCTGAGGTCTTTGCAACAGAGGGCTGCGCTAGTATTTTTCTGTAGCTACACACGAGTGGAAAGGAAGCGGTGACATTTTCTAAGGTGGGGGCTTGAGTCTAACAAGGTGAAGAGCAACTGTCGGAGTCATGTGCAGCTCCAGGCAGCCTTCAGAGCTGCTGCCAGACCCGGCGGTACGCACACGGACACAGAGACTGCAGAAAGGAGCAGCATGCGTGCTCTTCGCTCGGTTCGCTCTCAAAGTGGGCTGTGCCACTGTTGCATCTACCCTGGATTTCCTGAGCGAGAGCAGTGACTCCATCACTGAGCACCACTGCCCCGCCAAGACACGTCCAGCCTGGCACACGCACGTGTGAAAGTACGTGGTGTCCCCACTGCACCTGCTGCACATGCAGGCAGTCCCTGCACTGCTAACTTGCAGTGCAGGGGAGGGTTTTGACACCGGGAGATCTGGTGTCACACCTAAAAAAAGCGGGGGGGGGGGGGGGGTGCCTGTTTTAGCAGTGGGTGGTGCCCGAAACCCGCCCGGGCCCCACTCCAGCTTCTGGCCAGGCTCCCAGCTGCCGGATTGCAATTGCTACAGCCCCCAGGGGC